>JAWZXG010000093.1:0-22261 GCA_037178625.1 Skeletonema tropicum
CACTGCTCTTGAGGTAGGTGGTCTAGAGGGTGACAATCCACAGCAAGATCTTTTTTTACTCAACACACGACACTGCTGCTGAAAATATTCTCTACATCGCTCAATTCTTACAATTAGATGGACTTGATAGGTCTAATCGATTCAAAAGAAGTATAAGAGACGATTTAATGTGTCAAGTCCATGTAATTCAACAATTCCTGAGGTACTAGCACATGTTGAAGTGGCGAAATGATATTTATTTCAGACATGACACATCTCCGTGTCGAAGGAGTTCTCGAAGCAGATCAGGGGAGCGGTACGTCTCTTTGGCCGCGGAGTTCCCATGTTACTAATCATTCACCGGTAGGATGTGCTCTCGGCACCGTCGATGAAGAAATTCACCTAGAAAGAGCGTCGGTAGTGTTGACCCCATTGATTTCAACAACACACGACACTACCGTTGAAAATACTCTCTAGCTCTCTCAATATTGATCGTGTACCCGGAACAAACAGACTAAATCGATTCTAAAGACGTATTAGAGACGATTTAATGTGTTTGTTCCGGGTAGCCGACCACTCCCTGAGGTACTAGCGTGCGACGAAGTATCGCCATGGTGGCAATGGAATTTGTGGATTTTGTGTGATGAGTGGCCGGCTAACAAAAATGGTTTGGTGATGTGTTCATGTAGGTAGTACCTGTAGGTACGAAATAATCACATATAATTACAAGGAGAAAGGGGGAAAAGAAAAATGAAGTTAAATGGGCTGTCGACTGGTGTGCCGCCCGCCCGCCGCCCCGTCCAGCCGTTGAAGGGTTGATTTGACATTTTCCTTCTGAATGCTACGTCGGAATTAGATGAAGTTTCCAGGAGTATCTTTGCAATCATTCATCTCGTTTGATTGCGTTCCTCTTTCCTCTTCCGCGACAGGACAACATTAGAAGTACTTATGATGTAGCCCATGTTGTTGGCCCAAGGGAGCAAACACAGAGGGGTATTACAACATACACAAACTGGTAATGCCATGTCGACTAATTGGAGGGAAACGCTTTTTCGTATGGGACGGAATCCTTTCAGAAGATGAGGATTCATCGAAGGGAGAAGGAGATCATGGATCAAATAATATCGGGCTGAAGTGGGAAGGGACTTGGGTTGGTTGTGAATCTGCTGATGCCGTTGCGGTGGAACCTCCAAAACGAGGAGCGTTTGAAAGAGACGTGTCATCGGCCCATTCTTTTGCAACCACTGGTGTTGTGTCTGAAAAAGATCCTGCTAACAATCTCTATCACATATCCATGAGTGGCTCTTATGACTTGGGTGAAGGCAGCGACAAGAAGAAACATGCGGACGATGTACATGATATGTATCTTTCTCTACTCCGCTGGACTGGCAATCTTCGTGACCAAGCTGACAATTTAGTGTTCGCCTTGGGCAGCAATGAATTTGGAAAATTTATCTCGGTTGGGTGGCTGCGAGTCGGCAATAGGATTACATTAGCGCGTAGATATCTAGACGATGGTGATTTGCGCTGCAAATGGGATATTGATGCATTGAAAAGTGCTGTACTCGAAGAAATTACAGCTACTGATGCAGGTGGGGAGATGACTTTGCGTATACCACCCTGGCAGTGTGCTGCAATGCATGCCGAGGCTGAGCAACCTTCCGCGAAAAGACAAAAGCAGGACCCTCAATGAGGCTGAAAAACTCTGCAAGAGCCACCGATCAAGACATTCACACGTGGCGAACTCATGGCATTAGATCATAATTTAGGCACATTTTCAATTCATCTTCACTATGTACAAACGCAAGGACCTTAGGACTCTTCTATCGAAGCGGCAATAGAATGGTCTAATTCTGTAGAAGTATATTTGGAAACAGGAATTGTAAAAAGTTATTCACCAAATAGACATTCGAGTTAGTAATTTATCAATAATTGAAAACTCCTTGTCGGTGTGAGGTATGAGGCTAACTTGGATCTTTTGCCTGCTTTCGTCAACTTCACATTCTAGATTGGTGCATATCTGAGCGTATGGCATTGTACAAATTGCTCTTCTTATGATAGCAGTATAACATTTTGTAGCATGGATGGTTCTTCTTGGTATTTCTTGAGGTTAAAGCATTTCCATGTATGAATTATGTAGAGATTTGAACTCTAACATTGTAACGTAACAGGACGCATTCTTGTCTTGACCTTCGGATTTAAACTTCTTCGAGGGAGGTCTTCTGTAGAAAGACTTGAATGCGTCTATTCTTGACAATAATAGTTTGTGCAGTGCCACCTTTTCACATTCTTCGTGACTTCTATATCAATGAGACTCGCATTAAGATGTACATGTAGATAGCGGCAAAGTCTCCTCGACACACGAAATGACCACTGCAGCAGTGTGGCAACTGCGCTCGAAAACAAGTGTAGCTATTATGTGCAAAGTGATACTTGTTGATGAACACAGAAGCTGACAGAGAGGTACACGATAATTTCTCTATTGGATGGTGTACTTCATCACTCATCTTGGGGGATCAGATGGGCCGTGACATGATGAATGATGGGTGGGTGCATATGCATCTGACCAGGAGCATGTGCATTTGTAGCTTGACGTGTGGCGGCAAGCAGCCTCGCTTCAGCCTTCCTCACAGCAACTTGAAAGTCAAGGTCCTCACCAACTATGGCAGCGCACACATCTTGTCGCAAAGGCGCCATTTCTTGGCTGCCGTGGTGGGATCTGAACAAGGCCATAGTGATGACGGCAGAAGCAACAACACTTGGACGGCATCCAATCAAATTGGAGTCCATGAGAGAAATGTCCGCAAGACGACATGCCTGCTCCGCAACCTCTGGGTTAAGTGTCACATCGGTTTTCTCAGCTTGCGTAGAAGAGGTCAAAGCACGGATGTAGTCCAAAGCCGTGATAACATGTGAGCGAGGAAAGGCACGCGATCCAGTCACCTCCCGCACCATGGCCAATACCTTACTCTCCGAAATCGTCTTGGGCGCCGCACTCATCTGGAGGATGGTTGCTGCAGTTGGGAGAACAACCACTGTCGTGGAAACCGGTGTTAGGCCTAACGGCAGAAGGTGCGTCTATTCCTTCAGCCCCGACTTCCAAGTCTTGGTGATCAGCTTGATCCATGTGATCTCTATGAGTCTTGGCACGCTTGAGCTGGCCTCTAGGATGATCAGCACTACTGGTATTCTTGTTCTCGGAAGAAGCTTTAGACTTGCGCCTCTGATCATGCTGCGTTAGACGCATCCCAATCAGCAAGCAAGTGGTTGCCAGCAGCTGATAGGCTGCACGGTCATGCTTGTAGCGAAGGGATACTTCCGATGGAAGAGCCAAGAGGTAGCTGTCCAAGAGAGCAGTGGCAACATGGACAGTTGAGCGGTTGAATGGGCTGTCCGGGATTTGCTGCTCTCTATCCAAAGCTGACACGATGGCAAAGTACCACCTAATCACTTTCTCTCGCCACACAGGGTGAACGCAAGCGTCCGGTGATCTGCCCCCGTTTGATATCTGGTGGTTCTCTCCCCGAAGGAGGTGGTCGACCAATCTCCTTTTAGCCGCCATGCTGCTTGCGAAGATCGCTACATAAACAAAGGTAGCATTGGGCGGGTCGGGTTGTGAGAAGAAGAGTTCTTTTTCCTGACACAAGCTAGGTGGTGCTGTCAGAGCAGTTGCTTCAATTCCGTCGTGAGTTGAGGCATTCCACAGAAAAAATCCTATGCCTTATGACACCTCAACAAGCGATATTTGGCGATATGTTCCTTATGAGGGGAAAGAAATCATTTTTCACTCTTCTAGGCCTTTTCCAGCCCCTAGGAAACGAGACTTTTCCACGTCGGAATCGATACATAATAGTTTACACGTCACGTCGTCAGGGTAGTTCCACTTGCGCACTAAGTGCGTGTAAACGTGACAAAAGAACAGGTTCGTGCGAAGCAGGACCTCTTAGTTCACAAGTTTCTCCATTCAAATTCAAATGTGCGTGTTGTATGTATCTTCTTACCACCGCACAAGTGTACTTACTTACTGTTGTGTAAAATGTGCCGATTGTCTGTTCTGCTATCACTTCCTTGCAAACAGAGACGAGTTGTATGTACCTACCCAGAAGAAGAAACATTGTCAAGTAATAGACGAAAACTTTTATTAAGTAGGGACAGCAAACGATTCTCAAAGAACTATGATGTTAATGCTTGCCGAATTGATCCTCTGTCACTCCTGCTCCCATGGCTGCAGTAGATGACTGCCCACCACTTGCTACATTCACCATTTTATCTACAAGCTCTGCTCCACTCCACTTCTGATGTTTCAGTAACTCAACTTCTTCAACCTTCTCTTGCCTCTGAATGTCCCTGACGTAAGCAAGCATGCCTTCATCTCCAAATGATCGAGCCAACTTGGTAACAACAAGACCATTCGAGTGAAAGCCAGCCAAGGTAATGAATTGCCAAGCATACCTGAAAGAAACACAAATTGGTGATACAATTGTTAGTTACGAGAATAAAAGAGATAAATATGTCAATAAAGCATGTCACACGTACCCGAGCTTTCCCAAGTCATCATTGAACCTCGCTAATTCTGCATCAGTCATGCCCGATGCATCCCAGTTGAAGCTTGGACTTAAATTGTAGGCTAGCATTTGATCTGGTATACCTTCTTCACTCCTTGGGAGAACTTACGCGCATCAGGAATTCCTGGCTTGGCAGTTTCCATCCAAATAAGATCAGCGTGAGGAGCATATGCACGAGCACGCTGAATGCAATAATCAATGCCGGGTTTGATGCGATAGTATCCTTCGCGAACACGACAAGCTTCCCAATCTAAGTATATGGAGTTCTTCTTTCCAAAAATAGAGTCTGCTACGCGATGGGCAGCTGCGTTGCTCAATGCATCAGGATCACTCGCTTGCCACATTTTGATCATTTCTCTCTTTCTTCCCTCACCTACATGCAATGATTGAATCTTATCCAATACTGCCTCACTGAAAGTCATTGGACGAGCTTTTGCAGTCCATTCTTTCTCCACATCAGCTGCATTAGCCCCTCCGCTAGCTGCTGCTGCTGCCAATGCTTCACTTAGAGAGATAGAACCCGGTGTAGTTGCTCCAAGAATGAATGGATGATCTCTACCATCTATATTCGAGTCCAACAACGTTGCAGCCTCTGCATCTGTACGAGCGACAATAACCAATTCGACACCAAGCACATCTGCTGCCAATCTAGCAGCAATCAATCGATCTACATGCTCTTGCGTCGCGACCAAAACTTTTCCTCCCATGTGCCCGCATTTCTTTGTACCTGGCTTTTGATCTTCAAAGTGGATTCCAGCAGCACCAGCTTCGACGAAGAGTTTGACCAGCTTCATGACAGCCGAGAGTCCACCATGACCAGTATCTCCATCAGCCACGATTGGAGTCAAGTAGTCCACTTTTGGTCCTGGATTTTTTCCCGATAGGATTGCAGAAGCGCGTTCTTCGTGTTGCCTGCGATCATGATGGAGTTGTGCACGAAGAAGTTGGTCGCCTGAAAGTATAGACAAGGGAAAGTCATAGTAGAAGTTGTTAGAATCAGATGTGAGGCGTGAATAGATTGAAGCGTTTGCAAAGAACAATTGAAAACGAGAAGCTTACATTTCTTGGGAACAGTATCCATAGGATAATCGGCAAAATCAGGCCCAGGTTCATTAGTACTACTCGCAGTACTTGAACACTGCCATCCACTGATGTAAATACTACTCAAATGAGGAGCCATCTGTACTACCTGGACAGGATCCAACGCTCCAAACGTATGAGAGTAACCCCCGGCAGCATGAAGAGATGTCAAAAGGGAGTAAAGTTTTTTGAGACGAAGCGTTGGAAAAGGAGCACTTGGAAGACATGGAGCCGTTTGGACGTGCCGCAGCTGAAGGTCGGAGGGAAGCTACATCGGTGGCAGAATAAGTGCGTTTTGTCCCTTTCCAACGTGGAGCACGCCACCATTGTTCGATTTGGGCAATCTCTTTTGTGAGACTGTTTGTCTCGGCTGCAATATCATCGGCTGGTGATGGTGGCAGGACACGTAGTCCTCGGCTTGTTTTCGCAGCAACCATGGCGATGCTTTTTTGAATCGAACAAAATTATGAGAGTGAGAGTGTCATCGACGCCCCTATGACTGATTGATGAGAACTAAGCAATCATTTGCATTGGGCTTCAGTCTTTTTGTTTTTATGTGACAGTCGGAGATTGAGATGTCAAAGACGCTGTAATTTTTGATTTTTGCACTTTCTCTTGGGCTCAAAGCCTGTTAGATCAAAAATATAAGTGACGCCAGATAGATGCTAGCCAGATCTCTCTTGCGAAAGAGTTTCCGTCTCGCAATCTGAAACTATTTGCGACTGAATCAAGCTATATCATCAAGATATCATCAAGCTACATCATTGCACAAGAACCTACATGCACACTCTATGCAATTAAATCTTATTCTCTTCATTATTTAATCTCTCTTTTGACAGAACTGGCGTAGCAGACCTGCTCTTCTTTTGTCTCGACGTCTGCATCGATTTTCCACCACTCTTCAACCCAAACAATACATCCTCTCCGCTACCCTTCTTTTTACAAACTTTCTTCCGTGGGTATCGCTTCCCCAATAACTTCTTCTCTGCCTCATCCACCCGAAACACACGTTGTCTTGCATTCAACAACTCCAAATTGTCTGCCTCCGCTTTGAGAGCCTTCGATCCATCGAACTGATTGCCAGGAGGGCCACCTCCACCAAAGTCCTTTCCCAATTCCTTTTGAATCTTTTGCCCTTCCACATCTTCTTGGACAGGATCGCCCATTGCCAATCGAAAGAATGCCCGTAATCCAAACA
The DNA here is from genome assembly GCA_037178625.1 of Skeletonema tropicum. Taxonomy (NCBI): domain Eukaryota; phylum Bacillariophyta; class Thalassiosirophyceae; order Thalassiosirales; family Thalassiosiraceae; genus Skeletonema; species Skeletonema tropicum. The sequence goes on from JAWZXG010000093.1 coordinate 6,823, forward strand.
TGACTAAAAAGTACCAACTCACACTACTGACATAACTTGTGTCCAACGTATTCAATTCAAACAATCCCCGTTGAAACATTTGCTTAAATCCCCGTGTTAATGGGAACGGCACCCTCACCAACACAAATCCCCGAAAAAAGTGGGAAATTCCCTGCATCATGACCATATTTTGTACCATTGCCGCCATGTTGCCCTTCATCCCATCCATCATTGTGTGGAGGGGTCCATGCCGGGGGGCAATCCAGCTGCAGCAAGTGGATCTTGCTCCCCACTACTAGATTGTTTGTCGATTGCTTCGGATAACTTCTTGTCAATTTCAGCTCGCTTTGCTTCTTGACGGAGCCATCCCCCCTCATTGGTTATATTTTTGACATTATGATCACTACTTCCAGTGATATCTGTACTATTACTACCAGATGATGATGAATCCTTCCCCCTCGAACTCCACGCAACCCTTCGAGCCTCCCATTGCCCCTTTGATAGAAATCCACCAGCCCCCCTCGTAATCGTGAACTACGCAATAACGCACTCTTGGCTCGATCGTCCACGGCTTTGGCGTTTTTTTTGGGCGCAGGTTTTAACAGTTTGCCAATCTCGGCACCGGAGTAAGCCGGCGGTTATCATGATGACTAGTAGAGGGAGGACCACCCAGTCTCGAATTTGGGAGTCGAGGAGGAAGGGTTTGGGAGGTCCGTGTTAGTGGCTCTAGTGTTGGGGTGCTGAAGGACGTCATGGTTGTTTTGGTTATTAGCTTGCTGAAAATGATTGAAAGTGAAGCACGAAGCACGCGATCTCACGCGATGCACGCAAGCAAAACCGCAACACACATACGGTCACTGGAATGAACTTGAGAAACGGTGTGGAGAAACAATCAATCAAGAGAGTGTATCAAGTCAGCAACATCAACTATATAACATGCCTCATTATCCAAACCCAAACCAGGGTCTTTCCCATCATCATCGTAATCAGCAGCCTCATCAGCAGGCAACGCGCCACCACCACAGCAATAACAATTATCCACCCATGGCCGCGGCAAATCCAGCATATGCAGCTGCCCTAACCCAACAGCAGCAACAACAACAGGCAGCTCTCCGGTATTACCAACAGCAACAGCAGCAGCGAACCAACAGTAATACAGCACCCACGGGTGTTTATGTCGGTGGAGCGACTGTAATTCACGGCAGTAGCAGTAGCAGCAGCAATAATCAAACTGCCACTTCTTACAGTCGATCATCCGCCGCTACAACTGCATCCACTACCTCAACAACTAATGCTCGAAGCAACAGTGCAGCAGCAGCAGTGCCACCTCCACCACCACCACCGGGGAAATATGCCAATGATGCATTAAAAATCTTGGGATCTGCTAGCAGTAGTAGCACAGCAATATCAATAGGAAGAAGAGACGATCCGAGTGTATTGCTGATTTGGAACGGTTGGTTCCACCCTGTTTTCACAGAGTGCTGTTCATTCTTCATTGTTATCTGACAAGAAGAAGAATGAGGTTGACAGCAGCAGTGAAGCAAACGATTCCACAACAAAAAAAGAAGCTGCAGAGGAAGGAACTGTCGAAAAAACAAGAGGAAACCAGCAGCAATCAACGCAACATCAAACGACTAAAATCACAATTGCAGCACTACAAACAATTAAATGAGCAAGAAACGAAACGACGACAAAAATTCCTATCCTCCTTTGTGTCATTCCATACCATGTATGAGAGTGGTCTCGATTTTGTGGCTAGGATGGGAGATTTGAGGAATGTGCCAGACAATGTTATGCCGGATGAGTTTCCCAAGTTATAAACAAGAAGCCCTGTATGGACCTGTATGCAAAGAATAAGTAAATAACAATAAACAGTAACGTTCGTTCATTTTCATTTTGTGTCATTTTTACACTTTAATCAGTATTTACTTATATGTATTGCTATTAACTTCTGTTCAATTATTATTTATCAAGCTTGTCCTCTGCTTTGGTCAACGCCTCATCCATCTTCTTGGCAGCACCCATGACCCAATTCTCAAATATGGAACCAGCCATGCTGGAGACACCCTTGGCGCGCATTTCACGATCATAGCGTCGTCGGGAGGTGGGATCGCCTAGTATTTTCCATGCTTCTTGAGATATTTCGACAAATTTATCGGGGATGATTTCGTCGGGGTTTGGAGTCCTGCTTGGAGGAGTGCGTCGGGGTGAGTTTCCTTGGCGAGGGTGATGTAGGCTCGTTTTAATTCGGAACGTGTGGCAGAAGGGGAACAATTGAGAATGTCGTAGAGTGTGGCTGCTGATGTTGCGTCTGTGGCTTTGAGGGGAGCCACCATGTTTTCGACATTGTCTACGGTGAATGATGGTTCCTCCGTGGGACGAGATGGTTGTTTGGTTGTTGTCGTCTCTGCAGCAGCCTGTGCTGCTGCTTGTGCTTGTTCTGCTGCCTTTCTATCTTCCTCTTCCTTCTTTCTCTTGGCCGCGGCAGCAGCTGCACGCTCTTTCTCGAGTCGCTCTTTATCCAAAAGTACTTGAGCTTCTGCCAACTTTCTATCACGTTCTATCCGTTCTTGTTCAAGCCGACGCAATTCTGCTGCCTTGGCCGCTTCATACTCTTCCTCTTGTTTCTGTTGCTTCTCTTGCTCGGCAATACGCTCACTCTCTAGCCGTTGTTGCTCAGCAGCAGCAGCCTTTTCTCTTTCTTCCTCCTCTATCTTGAGTTTCAGCTCTTCCTCACTGCGTCTCTTTTGTTCGGCTGCTGCCAAATCACGTTTCTTCTGTGCTTCAATGTTCTCTGTAGCCTGCTGGGCTGCCTCTCAGCCGCTGCCGCCTTTTCAGCCCTCAACTTCGCCTTCCTTGCCTTTTCCTTCTGTTTCGCCTCTTCCCACTTTCGTTTCGCCTCATCTTCTTCCATCGTCATGGTCAGTGCTCTCTCCATACTAATATTAGATGTGCGAGGGTCGAGAACTTTCGGTGTATTGTTTTCCATGATGACTCGTGGGAAGTCCTTGGATGGAGGATCCCATAGACTGACTCTTGTTTCTTCATTGTAGTAGAATACCAATCCAGATTTGATATCGTAGTAGGCTGACCACTCTGCTTGTTGTACGATTGGAAGTGATGTGGGTTTGGTATCATCTGTTTCTTTGGGTTGTTGTTGCTCTTTGGTGTCAGTGGGCTGCTCAGTAGTACTAGCAGTTGATGCCGATTCAGTTACGCTATTGTTTGTCGTTTGCAATTGTTGTTGTTGTTGTTGTTGTTGCCAACTGCTGTTGTTGCTGCAATTGCTGCTGCTGTTGCAATTTCTGCTGTTGTTGTTGTGTTGCTGTTGTATCTTCAAAGCTTCCAACTTGGACATTTTCGCATTCAATTTTTCAGTAGCCTCTCTCCTCTTCTGTTCAATCCTCTTCCGCTCCTGTTCCATAGTATCAATGATATTCGGTTTATCATCCTTCGATGAATCGTTCAATCGTTCCTTCAGATAACTTTTGAGCTGAGCTCTCATTTCCATCTTTTTGTCGGCGCTCATGGATATATTTGGAAAGACAACGTTTGCTGGGGGCTCCCATTGGGATTTACCCGTGCGGTGATTGAAGTAGTAGAGCAGGCCTTTTGATTCGTCTAGATAGGCTGACCAATCTTCTGCAGATGCAAGTGGTGCAGGTGATGATTGAGTATTTGATGATGCAGAAACATCACCGCTGTTGTTTTGAGTTTGATCTGCGGTATTGGAATAAAAGCACATTTTGAATATGTAATGAAGTTGATGGAATGTGCGTCTGCCGAGAATTCATCAAAAAATCCATCGGATGAAAGGGCGATGAGAAAGAGAAATAGGGCGATGATGCCACCACTTCTCATTGATGATGTTGTCATAGCTGCTGTGTACATGTAGATGTAGTATGAGTGGCTCTATCTTTGCAGCTACGGCTATGATGTACACACGGGTTGCTTGCTCTTGCTCCACATCCTTGTAGCTTGGCGGAGGTTGGTGCGTTGGCAGGCGCGATTTGAATTCGAGGATGAGTAATGGATTCAATACTAATTCCTACGTTAAATTTGCTTCTTCTTCCCCTCTTCTCCCTCCCCTTCTCTCCTCCCCTCCTCAAAAGAAAAACCTGTGTCTGCCTACCAACATCATGATCATGATGTCCACAGACGTATTGGTGACAATTTGGGAAGAGCTAGAACCATACTTCACATTTCTTGATCTTGCAGTGCTATCCCAGGTCTCTCGGAGGTTCAAGGCGTTAACAGTTCTTGGTGGAGGCCCAGAAAATAGTGAGCTGTCGCAAGCTACCCTGATGGAACCTGGTCATCGATCATTTCATAGATTTAGATGAAAAGCAAGTCATGTCGTCAATAGATCTGCGGCACGGCTTGACTGCAGATGATCTGCTAGCTGCTGGAAAAGTGAGCACAATAACGAAGCAACAACTTCTATAAGTTCACTGACGCAGGCTTTTCGACAAGATGGATTCGTAGTGTTTCCGAGATCCATTTCTATCGATGTAGTGAACACTCTACAACAACGCCTTAGAGGATGTATTAAGAGGAAAGTATGATCGAGGATCACCTCCTGACAAGACACCAGCTCTAATTGTCGACTCGAAAAAGAATGGAAAGCGTAAACTTGGGCCGCTGGGGTACGAGGTTGGAAAAACAACGAAGTACAATCGAGTTCTGCAAATCATCAACATTCACAAATGCGATAGTGAGTTTCATAGACTTGCAACACAAGAAGCAATTGGGGAGATGGTGGCAAAACTTGCGGGTTGGGATCATGGAGCACGCTTGGCGAGTTCTCAAGTTTGGGCCAAGCCACCTGGGAGTCCGCCACTCGTGTTTCACAGAGATTCTCCCTATTTTATGTTCACTCCAGATGATGTTGTCACTGTGTGGATAGCACTGGATGATATGGATGAAGAGCTAGGACCATTGGAATATGTGCGAGGCTCTCACCTGTGGGGTGATGGACGTGTGTTGGCTCTTCATCTAGCTTCTTTCAGTCCGACAGTCGCTATCTACTATATTCAGCTGCTGCTCGCGAGGGAATTAAAGACGCAGAGTCGTGCTTGGAGATCCTATCTTTGGCTGGATTGAGTGCTGGAGGGTTGTCGATACATCATGGAAAAACATGGCATGGTTCTGGAAAGAATGCTAAGTAACGATTCGTCCCAGGCGAGGACTTGGACTACACTTTGTGCCCGCCGAAGTGAAGTTTATAAAAGAGGATGCAAAGAAGAGCAAGCTGTGGAGTAAATACGTCGTTGCCGAGGAGAGTATGGATGATGATTCGTCAACAATAAATGTACCGCCAAGATGACTTTCCACTAGTATGGACACCGCAGCTAAAAAACGTAAAGTTTGTTGCATATGTACATGAAGTTTAGTACTTTGATTTTCAATATTGAACTTTAACTGATATTTCCCTCCCTAGAGATACCTCCATCACCTTGTAGTATCTCGCAAAATTGGCTTAAACATATCCCATGAACTTTGCAGCTGCGGCGGCACCAGCACCACCGAATGACAAAACATAAGGTGCAGCCTTCCTAGAGAAGTAAAGAAGCACACTACTTTCACCAATACTGTCGATTGTGTAGGCACACCTCCACACACCACCATGGAATGATCCAGAAGAAAAGAGTTGATTGGGGTTGGCAAGAGCGTTTTTGGGGTTTGCGACACTCTTGGGGTTGTTCAGATCGTTGAACAAGATGGCAATCATGACCGATTTGGATGTTTCAGGTGCGAAAATTTCATATGGAGTAAAGTAAGGCCATTCCTTCGTAGGCCCACGCGAAGGTTCGGTTCTGAACGACAGATGCGGTGGAGGTTGATGGGGCTATGTTCGAGGATACAACATTTCCCTTGCTGTGAGAAATGATAGCACGCCAATGTTGCATACGCTTTGCCATGGCATAATTTGGACCCTGGGCCACACTGATTCCATCGACGTAGTAAAATTCGCCACCCTCACTTGACACTGGCGCACGGACGTTCTTCCTCAACCATTTCTTTCCTCCCAAAAGCTTCCATCAACATACAGAATGGTTTCTTTTCAAATTCCTTGTAGTTCGCCAAAGCAGCATCATGAGCTTCCTTTGGAATGAGATGCAAGTCGGTAGGTGTACAAAGGTAAGCAAGACTCGTGTTTCTGCGCTCGCACAAATCACGACAGATAGCGTCCATAGCCAAGGAAACTTGCACATGAAGTGCACCATTAAGGTAAGCATAACTTCCAACAGTGAAAGGACTGTTAGGATAAAGGTCGACAAGCCAGTCGCGAATGAGTGGTGTTTCAGTGAAGAGGTTGCATCCTGACGCTGCGTACATTTCATCATCATTGGCACAAGCCGATTGCTCCTTGCTCATTGGGAAAGTGATAGATCCAGACGAATTCCTAGCACGTTCAATCAATCGTTTCCAAATGAATGGACGGTCCAAGTCAATTGCAATCACATTAGCTCCAAGCGACATCAATACCTCAAATGGACCCATAGCAGAACAGCTCCAAGCAATACAAAGTCTACACGCCACACAAAGCAGTGAAGAAGAGGTTAGTTGAAGACAGTCTCGGATCGAGCTCATAGCGCAAAAAGGAACAAATAATACTCACATCTGTCACTAAGATCCAACCATTCTGGATGATCTGCGCAGTTAAGAATAGCTTCACCAGCACTCGCTTCAATTGTTCCATAATCAACCCACTTCTTCACCTGAGCCCTAAGTTCATCACCAGAGATCGTCTTTCCTTTGTACTGAACTTCACACTTCTTATCCTTGGGTGCAGCAAGCTCGCCCTTGACAAAACCGGTGGAAAATTTGGTATCATTCTTACGTGACATGGCCTCCGCAAAACTTGTTGTTGTTTTACCATCCTTCGAGATAAATTGGAACATCATGTAAGCCTTGTTAATTCCAGCATTTGCAACCTTCAATGCATCCTCGGGAGATTTGCACTGTGCTTCGACCATGTTGACCAAATGCTTGACGTATCCAAACCTCCATTTCTTTTCGTTACGGACCTTCTCCGCCAATTCTGGGTTCACAGCCTCAATCGCCGCAGCAAGAATCTCCTTCGCAGTAGGTGTAGATGAACGAACTTCCTCTCCGTTGGCTTTCACTTCAGTGACAGGCCAAACCAATCCACGGGGTGGTGGAGCAAGCTTGGCAAATCGCTTCTTGAATGCCTTTTTCCTGTTGCTTGCCATATTGAGAATCATGGGTAGAGCACCTGGAGCATAGATGATGGGAAACGCATTGGCATACCAGTACATAAACGTCTCCTTGCCCTCACCAAGCAACGAAAGGAAGGTATCGCACTTGGAAGAGGAAAGGAAGACGGAAAGTTCTCCAGAGATGCCGGTAGGATAAAGAACTGCGAACAATGAGTAACGCAACCAGAATAGAGGGTAAGGAGTTTTCTTGGTAGCATCACCAGTGACAATGGCAGTGACGTAGAAAAGATAACGAGGGACCTCTACAAGTGCCCAAGAGAAGATCATTAGGGCAGCTCCCCATTGTGCTGCAGTGATAAAAATGAAAGGAATGAATAGATTTATGAGCTTCTATTTGTTTGAATGCAAATAAATACATGATGATAGAATCAAAACAAGAAGACTAAACTCACACTGAGCATTGGGACTAGTCGTTACCATATGCAAAGCTACAATACGACTTCCAACCTGCATCGCCGTCACAAAGACCGGACTCCTCACCAAACCAAGTGCAGCATGAACAATCTCCAACAATGCCGCACTCTGAACATAAGTCAAAACAGTTGCCAAACTGGGAGTATCCTCATCACCAAAGCCGGCGGTGGCGGGGGTGGCGAAGTAGACGGTGCTTCCAGCAGCTTTGAGTGCATCGATCAATGGTAAATCGGAGGATGAGAACGCGTTGTAAAATGATGGAATTCCGATGAAGAGTACATAGGCCCAGCCGATGCAGCATAGGCCATTGTAGACGATCAGGTAGAGTTCTTTCGGGCCCAGGGATGGGCTCTTGGGTGCGGCCATGGTTGTTACTTTTATTGTGTGCGTTTTGGGCTTATTGCGAAGAGCAGCGAGTTGAAGAGGCGGAGTGTAAAAACACGTACCCGCGGTCTTGCGTCGTTCGTTCGTGTGATTCTCCTCTCTTTTTTGGCGCGCAAGATCAAGAGTACAAAAGTTCGTGTGAGACGTAGACCATGCCATCACATCATATCACATCACTCCCCTGCGTTTGTATCTACACACTGTGGAGCGGTGATACTCTCTCTCTCTCTATCTGCTACCACCACATATCATCATGACATTCTTGATTCGTGCACCAGTTTGGCTGCTGTGCTTATTTCCAGCTGGAATATCTTGCTTCACTCATCATCACCATGCAACGCCATCACATCATCCCATCGCTGCTTTTACGCAACAATCTTATACTCTTTCATCTGGCTTGTCGATAAAACAACGTCGTGGCTGCTTGGTTCTAAATGCTGCCAAGCGACGTGGAGGTGCAATGTCTCGACGCAACAAAACAAAGGAAGAATCTACCAAGGGGTTTGGAAGTGAAGCAACATCAGGTGAAGCAACATCATCAACATCAACACAAACAATACCAGCATCAAAACCGAATACAATCTACTCAATGCCATCTCTCTACGATCTTGCGTTTGGATACAGATGCTATGAAGAAGAAGTGGAATTTCTATTAGATGCACATGACAAATACTCTACATCCGAGAAGGATGTTCCTATACGGATTCTAGAGCTGGCGGCTGGTCCAGCACGACATTCTCTCATGGCACTATCGGAACATCCTCCATCCAGTGTAGATTCTGTTGTGGCGCTGGATCTATCGCAAGAAATGGTAAACTATGGTATAGAAAATGCAGACTTTGAGTTGGGTTCGGCTGGAGGTCGTAGAGATAGTTTTGAATATGCCTGTGGAGACATGAGAGATTTTACAGGAATGTTTTCGACCAAGTTTGATACTGCGTGGATTCTATTGGGTTCAATGTCACACTTGCTTACAAACGACGATGTTATCAGATGCTTCTCGTCTCTCCGATCTGCATTAAAACCAGGTTCCACAGTCATCGTCGAGCTGCCACATCCCCGTGAAACTTTCTCAATGGGAGAATGTACTCGAAATGGTTGGACTGTACCTCTTGTGGAGGATGAGGATGAAGAATATGGAGAACTGAACATTGTGTGGGGAGACGAAGATGATGAGTTTGACCCTATTGCACAAGTGAGGCACTTTACTGTTGCGATGACTCTGAAGGTGAATAATCCAGAGGATATACCAAAGGAAGATCCGTTATTTCTGCAAATGAACAAAGATGGGAAGACTGAGGTGAAGGAAATTGTACCAATGAGATTGTTTACCTTGCAAGAGATTGATGCATTGGCTCGATGTGCCGGGCTTGAGATGGTGGCAAAGTACGGTGCTTTAGATGAAGAGGTTGCGATGACGGATGAAGACGATGCATACCGAATGGTTTGTATCCTTCGATGTAAAGAATAGAATGTTAATATAAGGGAAGGCATTGAAAAACTCTTCTTTACCCTATTTGCCTCATGTGCAAAAGCTAGGCCCAGATGTTAGTGAACTCATTGACTTCTTCTTCTTTATCAGGCGCATAACTTCTCGATCTTTCAATATCTCTTGATAAGGATTGTGCGGCTGTTGCCTGTTCTTGCCCTTACCCGGGAGCAATCTTGTCAGCCATGCGAGTGGATGCGAGTCATTATCACCAGGTTGGTTGTATTCAGCTTGACTGCTTTTCAGTCTCTCGATCTGGCGCTGCTGCTCTGCCTGCAACAGACGAGCGACTGTATTTTCTTCTATGTTTGTTGCACCGTACCCTTCCATTCCTTGCATGTTTAGAGCTGCAGTATCTTGTTGTCTTTCTACTCGACGCATTTCATAATTCTGACTGGGAGGGTGTGTGACATCTTCACTATTCTGATGGCGATACTCCGGATGACAATCTGATTCCGTTTCCGTTTCATCTTCTTCCCCGTCTGTGAACTCTTCCTCATCGTCTTCAAACCCCTTATCTGATGCAAGGTAGAGCCTAGGACCAAAACGTAATACAAGAATGACAAGAGCAGTGCTATAAGCACTGACTGCATACAACGCACCACCAGCTCCTACACCCACTGCTGCTGATAACCAAACTGATGCTGCGGTTGTAATACCATGGACCTGGTAAAACTCTGTACCGCTTTCATCTTTTAATGTGCCCTTCCAAATCAAGCCAGCTCCGAGGAATCCCACACCAGATGGTATTGCTGCACTAACACGGCTACTATCCCAACTCATTGGTGATGCTCTGAATGCAAGCATACTGCTGATGGTAAAGAAACAGCTACCCAAGCTCACAAGAGCCATTGTTCGAATACCAGCACTACAGAAGAAAGAAAGAAAAAGAGTGAGTCAGTGAGCAATGGAAGTAATCTCAATCAGCGCAGTGATAAGTGCATTTCCCTCTCTCCTACACTTACGGTCTATCGGAAGCACGACGTTCAGACCCAATCAGGCCCCCCAGTAGAACAGATAAGGCCATCCTTCGACTTAAATCACACTCCTCGAGCGTAAGATGGAACAAAACAGGGATGCGGGTGATATGACAGGGAGAATAGTTGTAGTCAGGATTCTCGTACATGGTGGAAGTTTCATCGTTCTCCTCTACATCCACATCTCGGACATCCTTTGAGGTTTTTTTGTAACAAGTTTTTCTCCCCAAAATCTTCCAGATATGTTGGACACCACTCTGCCGGATCAATCCAATAATGTAACACTAATGGCCCTACTGTAACGAGTACAGTGTAGGCAAGAAGCACCGTGTATATACATGTTAGAAGGATCGTTCCCATGAAACGCCTCCTCTTCCATCTTTTCAACCACTCTCGCCGTTTTTGTTCTCTCTTTAACTGACTACGTCGACTGGAGCTCACTCCGCTTCTTGGACTTTTCGTTGAATTTTTGCTCTTCGAGCTTTCCCCTCCTGCAGATTGAAAGCTAGAAGATCCTGCAATCGGTGAGAGATTACCTGTTTCACCGGTTTGGTTAAAATAAGCTGTATTGTCTTGTTCATTTACACTCGAATGAGACCGGGAGGATAGTGAAGATTGCTGACTGCGCACCTGCTTCTTCTTATTGTTACCTCCTGAAGAGTTGCTGCTTCGTCTCCTCCGCTGATTGCTGCTCTGCCCACTAATGTTACTTGATGATTTAGGAGTATTTGATTTACTGCGATAGGATGAATTCTTCAAGTATTCAGCATCTCCGACCAAATTGAAGGAAGAGCCACTGGAAGGTATGAGTAGCGCGAGATCGTCATCGTTGGCGTCCATTGCTCTAGATGTAAGGGAGAGGTGTAGATGGTACTATTTTCTAAAAGTTATATTATTAGGTGTAGATGGTACTATGTCATCGACACAGGCGTATCGGGATAGTGGGCGCTTTTCATACCCTCTTGTGGGCGGTGCCCACGTGGGGCCCACAACTGCAAAAAATCAGGTGAAAATGAGCTAAAATGCGGGCAAAATCCCCGAATATCGACACAAAATCACCCAAAATCTCCCGTCAAGCCTCCTGTCAAACCAGTCCCTCTTGTGGGCACGCCCGCTCGCCCACTATCCCGATACGCCTGTGTCGATGACATAGTACCATCTACACCTAATAATATAACTTTTAGAAAATAGTACCATCTACACCTCTCCCTTACATCTAGAGAGCAATGGACGCCAACGATGACGATCTCGCGCTACTCATACCTTCCAGTGGCTCTTCCTTCAATTTGGTCGGAGATGCTGAATACTTGAAGAATTCATCCTATCGCAGTAAATCAAATACTCCTAAATCATCAAGTAACATTAGTGGGCAGAGCAGCAATCAGCGGAGGAGACGAAGCAGCAACTCTTCAGGAGGTAACAATAAGAAGAAGCAGGTGCGCAGTCAGCAATCTTCACTATCCTCCCGGTCTCATTCGAGTGTAAATGAACAAGACAATACAGCTTATTTTAACCAAACCGGTGAAACAGGTAATCTCTCACCGATTGCAGGATCTTCTAGCTTTCAATCTGCAGGAGGGGAAAGCTCGAAGAGCAAAAATTCAACGAAAAGTCCAAGAAGCGGAGTGAGCTCCAGTCGACGTAGTCAGTTAAAGAGAGAACAAAAAACGGCGAGAGTGGTTGAAAAGATGGAAGAGGAGGCGTTTCATGGGAACGATCCTTCTAACATGTATATACACGGTGCTTCTTGCCTACACTGTACTCGTTACAGTAGGGCCATTAGTGTTACATTATTGGATTGATCCGGCAGAGTGGTGTCCAACATATCTGGAAGATTTTGGGGAGAAAAACTTGTTACAAAAAAACCTCAAAGGATGTCCGAGATGTGGATGTAGAGGAGAACGATGAAACTTCCACCATGTACGAGAATCCTGACTACAACTATTCTCCCTGTCATATCACCCGCATCCCTGTTTTGTTCCATCTTACGCTCGAGGAGTGTGATTTAAGTCGAAGGATGGCCTTATCTGTTCTACTGGGGGGCCTGATTGGGTCTGAACGTCGTGCTTCCGATAGACCGTAAGTGTAGGAGAGAGGGAAATGCACTTATCACTGCGCTGATTGAGATTACTTCCATTGCTCACTGACTCACTCTTTTTCTTTCTTTCTTCTGTAGTGCTGGTATTCGAACAATGGCTCTTGTGAGCTTGGTAGCTGTTTCTTTACCATCAGCAGTATGCTTGCATTCAGAGCATCACCAATGAGTTGGGATAGTAGCCGTGTTAGTGCAGCAATACCATCTGGTGTGGGATTCCTCGGAGCTGGCTTGATTTGGAAGGGCACATTAAAAGATGAAAGCGGTACAGAGTTTTACCAGGTCCATGGTATTACAACCGCAGCATCAGTTTGGTTATCAGCAGCAGTGGGTGTAGGAGCTGGTGGTGCGTTGTATGCAGTCAGTGCTTATAGCACTGCTCTTGTCATTCTTGTATTACGTTTTGGTCCTAGGCTCTACCTTGCATCAGATAAGGGTTTGAAGACGATGAGGAAGAGTTCACAGACGGGGAAGAAGATGAAACGGAAACGGAATCAGATTGTCATCCGGAGTATCGCCATCAGAATAGTGAAGATGTCACACACCCTCCCAGTCAGAATTATGAAATGCGTCGAGTAGAAAGACAACAAGATACTGCAGCTCTAAACATGCAAGGAATGGAAGGGTACGGTGCAACAAACATAGAAGAAAATACAGTCGCTCGTCTGTTGCAGGCAGAGCAGCAGCGCCAGATCGAGAGACTGAAAAGCAGTCAAGCTGAATACAACCAACCTGGTGATAATGACTCGCATCCACTCGCATGGCTGACAAGATTGCTCCCGGGTAAGGGCAAGAACAGGCAACAGCCGCACAATCCTTATCAAGAGATATTGAAAGATCGAGAAGTTATGCGCCTGATAAAGAAGAAGAAGTCAATGAGTTCACTAACATCTGGGCCTAGCTTTTGCACATGAGGCAAATAGGGTAAAGAAGAGTTTTTCAATGCCTTCCCTTATATTAACATTCTATTCTTTACATCGAAGGATACAAACCATTCGGTATGCATCGTCTTCATCCGTCATCGCAACCTCTTCATCTAAAGCACCGTACTTTGCCACCATCTCAAGCCCGGCACATCGAGCCAATGCATCAATCTCTTGCAAGGTAAACAATCTCATTGGTACAATTTCCTTCACCTCAGTCTTCCCATCTTTGTTCATTTGCAGAAATAACGGATCTTCCTTTGGTATATCCTCTGGATTATTCACCTTCAGAGTCATCGCAACAGTAAAGTGCCTCACTTGTGCAATAGGGTCAAAAACTCATCATCTTCGTCTCCCCACACAATGTTCAGTTCTCCATATTCTTCATCCTCATCCTCCACAAGAGGTACAGTCCAACCATTTCGAGTACATTCTCCCATTGAGAAAGTTTCACGGGATGTGGCAGCTCGACGATGACTGTGGAACCTGGTTTTAATGCAGATCGGAGAGACGAGAAGCATCTGATAACATCGTCGTTTGTAAGCAAGTGTGACATTGAACCCAATAGAATCCACGCAGTATCAAACTTGGTCGAAAACATTCCTGTAAAATCTCTCATGTCTCCACAGGCATATTCAAAACTATCTCTACGACCTCCAGCCGAACCCAACTCAAAGTCTGCATTTTCTATACCATAGTTTACCATTTCTTGCGATAGATCCAGCGCCACAACAGAATCTACACTGGATGGAGGATGTTCCGATAGTGCCATTGAGAGAATGTCGTGCTGGACCAGCCGCCAGCTCTAGAATCCGTATAGGAACATCCTTCTCGGATGTAGAGTATTTGTCATGTGCATCTAATAGAAATTCCACTTCTTCTTCATAGCATCTGTATCCAAACGCAAGATCGTAGAGAGATGGCATTGAGTAGATTGTATTCGGTTTTGATGCTGGTATTGTTTGTGTTGATGTTGATGATGTTGCTTCACCTGATGTTGCTTCACTTCCAAACCCCTTGGTAGATTCTTCCTTTGTTTTGTTGCGTCGAGACATTGCACCTCCACGTCGCTTGGCAGCATTAGAACCAAGCAGCCACGACGTTGTTTTATCGACAAGCCAGATGAAAGAGTATAAGATTGTTGCGTAAAAGCAGCGATGGGATGATGTGATGGCGTTGCATGGTGATGATGAGTGAAGCAAGATATTCCAGCTGGAAATAAGCACAGCAGCCAAACTGGTGCACGAATCAAGAATGTCATGATGATATGTGGTGGTAGCAGATAGAGAGAGAGAGAGTATCACCGCTCCACAGTGTGTAGATACAAACGCAGGGGAGTGATGTGATATGATGTGATGGCATGGTCTACGTCTCACACGAACTTTTGTACTCTTGATCTTGCGCGCCAAAAAAGAGAGGAGAATCACACGAACGAACGACGCAAGACCGCGGGTACGTGTTTTTACACTCCGCCTCTTCAACTCGCTGCTCTTCGCAATAAGCCCAAAACGCACACAATAAAAGTAACAACCATGGCCGCACCCAAGAGCCCATCCCTGGGCCCGAAAGAACTCTACCTGATCGTCTACAATGGCCTATGCTGCATCGGCTGGGCCTATGTACTCTTCATCGGAATTCCATCATTTTACAACGCGTTCTCATCCTCCGATTTACCATTGATCGATGCACTCAAAGCTGCTGGAAGCACCGTCTACTTCGCCACCCCCGCCACCGCCGGCTTTGGTGATGAGGATACTCCCAGTTTGGCAACTGTTTTGACTTATGTTCAGAGTGCGGCATTGTTGGAGATTGTTCATGCTGCACTTGGTTTGGTGAGGAGTCCGGTCTTTGTGACGCGATGCAGGTTGGAAGTCGTATTGTAGCTTTGCATATGGTAACGACTAGTCCCAATGCTCAGTGTGAGTTTAGTCTTC
>JAWZXG010000094.1:0-21762 GCA_037178625.1 Skeletonema tropicum
GCTTTAATGGTCATTCCGAGCAACCAGAATCTCACTTCATATTATCATCGGCGATGGGTAGCGGAGGGGTAGTGCCTATAGATGTTTATCATCTTCGATGGGTGCAGGGAAGGTGGTTGTTTTCATTTCAAATCTCAATGAAGTGGATTGCAATGATATTATCTCCACCCCTACAGCAGCCGAAACGCCACACTGCTGCGAAAAAATCGCCATAATGTCGTTTAAGGGATGGGCCATCGATACCTTATGAAATATACTCATGGACTGAGATAGGCGGCCATACTAGGGGTGCCATTGTAGGCCATTGTGGTGGCATCTTTTTCTCTTTTTCTGCACGATCATCGATCATGCAAAAACCGAGTTGGCTTTTTGACGAAATAATTTACCGATCGCGTTTGACAGTACTTTATACCGATCGCGTTTTACATATTCTCAAATATATGACGTCACTTGTTCCTCTCCTAACTTCAACGTGTCAGCTTCTCTGCTGGCAGGAAGAACATGTCGCCATCCGTGACTTTTCCGCGCAGCCACTCATCGACTATCATGCTACGGAACACCACATGCAATTAGAAGAGTGCATAAATAATAATGAGTGGCTTGCGTATGACATTCCTCGCACGCAAATCAATATCTTAAATATGTGACCATTACGGACCGGCATAACCAAACCACGAACAAAATTGACCGTATAAAATATGCACACTTCAAGAGAGAAAGCGCAGCAACAGCAACCATCCTCTTCCGACGTGAACAGCAAGAGCGCTCGGAAGGGTGTTAGATGCTCATTTCTGTCTATTCGTCAAATAATTTACAAAGTCCAATGGCCGAAAGTGCGTGTAGGCGATCATATCTTCCGCGAAATAGTAGAATTACAATCATCGCGCAATCCATGCTTCGAACACTCTACTGATCCACATACTCTTCTGAGGCTTGTTCTTTCCTCTTGCAATATGCGTGAACTAAAACATGTATTGTCTGAGCTAGGATGCGTAATGGATCTATATCGCACCAGACAGGAACAATTATCTATCGCTTACAATGTCATTTCCAATCGCAACGTTACCTGTAACGGTTCAAGCTCGGCTCAGTTCTACAAATCGGATGCAGAAAGCAAAGCTGGAATAATGAATTATGGCCGTTGTGTAAATAACAGTCATAACTTGCAGTCGTTGGCTGCTCCAGAGTGTTCCAGCGTATTGTCTAATGGGTAAGTCCGAAAGTGTATTGTTAAGATGAGCTGAAATTGGAAGAAGCGTCTTATGTGATTCAGAATTTCATGTATAAGCGAAACGCTTAACACTGCGTAAAACATTACGTAGAGTGATCGTACGAACATAGAAAGGATCGCTCATTCATCTACATTTAAGTCGCTTTTTGCTGTGTGGTATTAACCTTCCATAGAGTTCATGCCAAAAACAATAAAATTGTGATGTATGCAAATTTATTTTAAACTTGAACTGGTATTGTTTCTCCCATATGAATGTCGTCATGTCAAAAACTAATCACTTATCCTTACTTATCCCTATTTTCATTTACTTCAGCAATGGCGGTGTGACAGCGGGCAACAAAAAAGATGTTGTCGACAACAACAAGAACGAGCATGATATCTCTTCTGCAGACAAAGCAAGGCGATTGCATCTCTCCCGCTCATGTTAGATGCACTAACTTTGAGCAGGCAGAAGCATTTGATGCATCATGCAAATCATGGAGATCATGCGATAATAATAATGATTATGACGTTGTCGAGCAGGCGAGTTCTTTGTTAAAGTTAAAGCAATCATCAAAAAATTATGACATCGAACAGCAGTGCCCTAAAGAGAGCAATGGTAGTGCCGCAACTCCAGTGAATACTCATCATCCGTCTGAAACGGACATACCAGCGTCTACTCCTTCTGATGAGGAGTCAGCAGTTGACCCAACTAATCTTCCGGCATTGCTGTATCATGCTGGGGAACAACCTGCTACTGTTCGCGCATATCGCCGCTGCTCAGAAGATCGCAGTCTTGTGGGCCGCCAAACCATTCGCGATCATTTATATGATTCTCCGTCTACCAGTAGACTTCCGCGCAGCTGTCTCGACCGCCTGTTTCATGAGTCTTCTGGTTCTACCGTGAAGGATTATCCTTGTCGTAATGCTACTTCGGTTGCTAGACTGTCAGGAGAACGTGATAATGATGGCACCAATATGGGTGTTGGTAATGTTGATAACGCCCCCTTGGAAGCAGACGATGCTGGTGTATTTCGTAGCAATAATGGCAATGCAGCTCGGCCAGTTGGAGTTGGAGAAATTCCACAGAACACAAAAGCGTCTGGAACTATTGGATCTATGTTGGGAGAGCTGTCGGAAAAGGGAATCCAACGGTGAGTGAATGTAGAAATGTATTCTTGAATTCGAAATATAGCATGGCACTGATCAATCATCCCTCTTTACACAAATTTGTAATCACTCCACTCCACCACTCCACTCAGCACGTGCCAATACCACCCTACACTCACATCTGCAACAAAGGATGCTGTACTGCCACGTTCATGCCCCTGCAAATTGCATTCGCAATCACAATACACCGCTGCCAGGGCATGGAGGCCGGGTTCGGCAAGGACGATCGATGGAATCGCATGGTGATAGATCCGTCAGATGAGCTCTGGGAGAGAAGCCAGTGCCTTGGGACAGGATACGTTGCTACCAGCAGGGGCAAAACACTTGGTTCCAAAAATGTTATGCACCCGACGGATAGTGCCATTTATTGGACAGGGCCGAGCGTGTCTGTAGAACGGTTACACAATTGCAAGACGAACCAAGATGGCCAACTCTGCAAACTCTTCAAGAAGCGGGACAAATGGGTCAAGTACCTTGACGGCAAGGCAGAAGAAACCAAGACAAGATACAACAAAAGAAAGCTTGATGAAATGACGAAAACAACTTATCAAAAGGCAGTGAGTGGTACTTTAATAAAGAATAGAGAGGACCTGACGAACCGCATCACCGAAATCATAACCAGCCCAAACAAAAAATGGAAAGAAACGAAGAAAGAATACCAATTGCCACGCGATTATTTTGCCTAGTGGACGATACAATGCGATATTCACAACTTGCATGGAAAATAAATTTGTCTTCAAGACAAATTTATTATCAATCGACATGACAAATTAACGACAATCAATAAAGGATTCAACAAAGGGAGAATATTTCTCGTGATGAAGAAACATGTCACCTATAATGACAATGTACCTGTATTTCTTTCTGCAAATGATGGTATCCTCGACAGATATAGCCAATCAATTTCTGTAAAAAGCGCATTTAAGCCAGGTACTTCTTGCTTTCTACGTAGGAACAAGTACAAATCCTACAGCGGTATGGTCTACAGAGCCTCTACGTGTCCACCAGGTAAACTTTCTCACTAAACAGCTACTATACTGATTCCTACCAAGATCCCTGTAGAAAAAAGTTTGGAAAAAAATGGAGAATTTGTGACCATAAGGGGTTGGGCACCTCCCGGCCCCGTTATCGACACTTCACTGCGCTTGTTTCGACCCGGGGCCCCGAGGGCCGATCAGGCGATATCGATGTCCAGTCCTAGATATCTCACTGGATATCGATGCCCAGAGCTAGATATCTGGCGATATTGATGCCCAGTGCTGGCTATCTGGGGATATCGATGCACAGTGCTGGATATCTGGGCATATCAATGCCCAGTGCTAGATATCTCACTGGATATCGATGCCCTGTGCTAGATATCTCAATGGATATCGATGCCCAGTGCTAGATATATGGTGATATCGATGCCCAGTGCTAGATATCTCATTGGATATTGATGCCCAGAGCTAGATATCTCACTGGATATCGATGCCCAGTGCTGGATATCGATGCCCAGTGCTAGATATATGGTGATATCGATGCCCAGTGCTAGATATCTCATTGGATATCGATGCCCAGAGCTAGATATCTGGGGATATCTATGCCCAGTGCTGGATATCTGGGGATATTGATGCCCAGTGCTAGACATCTGGTGACATCGATGCCCAGTGTTAGATATCCTCTCACTGGATATCGATGCCCAGTGCTAGATATCTCACTGGATATTGATGCCGATGCCCAGTGCTAGAAATCTTGCGATATCGATGCCCAGTGCTAGATATCTCACAGGATATCGATGCCCAGTGCTAGATATCAGGCGATATTGATGTCCAGTCCTAGATATCTCACTGGATATTGATGCCCAGAGCTAGATATCTCACTGGATATTGATGCCCAGTGCTGGCTATCTGGGGATATCGATGCACAGTGCTGGATATCTGGGCATATCAATGCCCAGTGCTAGATATCTCACTGGATATCGATGCCCTGTGCTAGATATCTCAATGGATATCGATGCCCAGTGCTAGATATCTCATTGGATATTGATGCCCAGAGCTAGATATCTCACTGGATATCGATGCCCAGTGCTGGATATCGATGCCCAGTGCTAGATATATGGTGATATTGATGCCCAGTGCTAGATATATGGTGATATCGATGCCCAGAGCTAGATATCTGGGGATATCTATGCCTAGTGCTGGATATCTGGGGATATTGATGCCCAGTGCTAGATATCTGGTGACATCGATGCCCAGTGTTAGATATCCTCTCACTGGATATCGATGCCCAGTGCTAGATATCTCACTGGATATTGATGCCGATGCCCAGTGCTAGAAATCTTGCAATATCGATGCCCAGTGCTAGATATCAGGCGATATCGATGTCCAGTCCTAGATATCTCACTGGATATCGATGCCCAGAGCTAGATATCTGGCGATATTGATGCCCAGTGCTGGCTATCTGGGGATATCGATGCACAGTGCTGGATATCTGGGCATATCAATGCCCAGTGCTAGATATCTCACTGGATATCGATGCCCTGTGCTAGATATCTCAATGGATATCGATGCCCAGTGCTAGATATATGGTGATATTGATGCCCAGTGCTAGATATCTCATTGGATATTGATGCCCAGAGCTAGATATCTCACTGGATATCGATGCCCAGTGCTGGATATCGATGCCCAGTGCTAGATATATGGTGATATCGATGCCCAGTGCTAGATATCTCATTGGATATCGATGCCCAGAGCTAGATATCTGGGGATATCTATGCCCAGTGCTGGATATCTGGGGATATTGATGCCCAGTGCTAGATATCTGGTGACATCGATGCCCAGTGTTAGATATCCTCTCACTGGATATCGATGCCCAGTGCTAGATATCTCACTGGATATCGATGCCCAGTGCTAGAAATCTTGCGATATCGATGCCCAGTGCTAGATATCTCACAGGATATCGATGCCCAGTGCTAGATATCAGGCGATATCGATGTCCAGTCCTAGATATCTCACTGGATATCGATGCCCAGAGCTAGATATCTGGCGATATTGATGCCCAGTGCTGGCTATCTGGGGATATCGATGCACAGTGCTGGATATCTGGGCATATCAATGCCCAGTGCTAGATATCTCACTGGATATCGATGCCCTGTGCTAGATATCTCAATGGATATCGATGCCCAGTGCTAGATATATGGTGATATCGATGCCCAGTGCTAGATATCTCATTGGATATTGATGCCCAGAGCTAGATATCTCACTGGATATCGATGCCCAGTGCTGGATATCGATGCCCAGTGCTAGATATATGGTGATATCGATGCCCAGTGCTAGATATCTCATTGGATATCGATGCCCAGAGCTAGATATCTGGGGATATCGATGCCCAGTGCTGGATATCTGGGGATATTGATGCCCAGTGCTAGATATCTGGTGACATCGATGCCCAGTGTTAGATATCCTCTCACTGGATATCGATGCCCAGTGCTAGATATCTCACTGGATATTGATGCCGATGTCCAGTGCTAGAAATCTTGCGTTATCGATGCCCAGTGCTAGATATCTCACAGGATATCGATGCCCAGTGCTAGATATCAGGCGATATCGATGTCCAGTCCTAGATATCTCACTGGATATCGATGCCCAGAGCTAGATATCTGGCGATATTGATGCCCAGTGCTGGCTATCTGGGGATATCGATGCACAGTGCTGGATATCTGGGCATATCAATGCCCAGTGCTAGATATCTCACTGGATATCGATGCCCTGTGCTAGATATCTCACTGGATATCGATGCCCAGTGCTAGATATATGGTGATATCGATGCCCAGTGCTAGATATCTCATTGGATATTGATGCCCAGAGCTAGATATCTCACTGGATATCGATGCCCAGTGCTGGATATCGATGCCCAGTGCTAGATATATGGTGATCGGCCCTCGGGGCCCCGGGTCGAAACAAGCGCAGTGAAGTGTCGATAACGGGGCCGGGAGGTGCCCAACCCCTTATGGTCACAAATTCTCCATTTTTTTCCAAACTTTTTTCTACAGGGATCTTGGTAGGAATCAGTATAGTAGCTATTTAGTGAGAAGGTTTACCTGGGGGACACGTAGAGGCTCTGTAGACCCATACCGCTGTAGAATTTGTACTTGTTCCTACGTAGAAAGCGAGAAGTACCTGGCTTAAATGCGCTTTTTACAGAAATTGATTGGCTATATCTGTCGAGGATACCGTCATTCGCAGAAAGAAATGCAGGTATATTGTCATTATAGGTGACATGTTTCTTCATCACGAGAAATATTCTCCCTTTGTTGTATCCTTTATTGATTGTCGTTAATTTGTCATGTTGCCGCGATTGATAATAAATTTGTCTTGAAGACAAATTTATTTTCCATGCAAGTTGTGAATATCGCATTGTATCGTCCACTAGGCAAAATAATCGCGTGGCAATTGGTATTCTTTCTTCGTTTCTTTCCATTTTTTGTTTGGGCTGGTTATGATTTCGGTGATGCGGTTCGTCAGGTCCTCTCTATTCTTTATTAAAGTACCACTCACTGCCTTTTGATAAGTTGTTTTCGTCATTTCATCAAGCTTTCTTTTGTTGTATCTTGTCTTGGTTTCTTCTGCCTTGCCGTCAAGGTACTTGACCCATTTGTCCCGCTTCTTGAAGAGTTTGCAGAGTTGGCCATCTTGGTTCGTCTTGCAATTGTGTAACCGTTCTACAGACACGCTCGGCCCTGTCCAATAAATGGCACTATCCGTCGGGTGCATAACATTTTTGGAACCAAGTGTTTTGCCCCTGCTGGTAGCAACGTATCCTGTCCCAAGGCACTGGCTTCTCTCCCAGAGCTCATCTGACGGATCTATCACCATGCGATTCCATCGATCGTCCTTGCCGAACCCGGCCTCCATGCCCTGGCAGCGGTGTATTGTGATTGCGAATGCAATTTGCAGGGGCATGAACGTGGCAGTACAGCATCCCTTGTTGCAGATGTGAGTGTAGGGTGGTATTGGCACGTGCTGAGTGGAGTGGTGGAGTGGAGTGATTGCAAATTTGTGTAAAGAGGGATGATTGATCAGTGCCATGCTATATTTCGAATTCAAGAATACATTTCTACATTCACTCACCGTTGGATTCCCTTTTCCGACAGCTCTCCCAACATAGATCCAATAGTTCCAGACGCTTTTGTGTTCTGTGGAATTTCTCCAACTCCAACTGGCCGAGCTGCATTGCCATTATTGCTACGAAATACACCAGCATCGTCTGCTTCCAAGGGGGCGTTATCAACATTACCAACACCCATATTGGTGCCATCATTATCACGTTCTCCTGACAGTCTAGCAACCGAAGTAGCATTACGACACGGATAATCCTTCACGGTAGAACCAGAAGACTCATGAAACAGGCGGTCGAGACAGCTGCGCGGAAGTCTACTGGTAGACGGAGAATCATATAAATGATCGCGAATGGTTTGGCGGCCCACAAGACTGCGATCTTCTGAGCAGCGGCGATATGCGCGAACAGTAGCAGGTTGTTCCCCAGCATGATACAGCAACGCCGGAAGATTAGTTGGGTCAACTGCTGACTCCTCATCAGAAGGAGTAGACGCTGGTATGTCCGTTTCAGACGGATGATGAGTATTCACTGGAGTTGCGGCACTACCATTGCTCTCTTTAGGGCACTGCTGTTCGATGTCATAATTTTTTGATGATTGCTTTAACTTTAACAAAGAACTCGCCTGCTCGACAACGTCATAATCATTATTATTATCGCATGATCTCCATGATTTGCATGATGCATCAAATGCTTCTGCCTGCTCAAAGTTAGTGCATCTAACATGAGCGGGAGAGATGCAATCGCCTTGCTTTGTCTGCAGAAGAGGTATATCATGCTCGTTCTTGTTGTTGTCGACAACATCTTTTTTGTTGCCCGCTGTCACACCGCCATTGCTGAAGTAAATGAAAATAGGGATAAGTAAGGATAAGTGATTAGTTTTTGACATGACGACATTCATATGGGAGAAACAATACCAGTTCAAGTTTAAAATAAATTTGCATACATCACAATTTTATTTTTGGCATGAACTCTATGGAAGGTTAATACCACACAGCAAAAAGCGACTTAAATGTAGATGAATGAGCGATCCTTTCTATGTTCGTACGATCACTCTACGTAATGTTTTACGCAGTGTTAAGCGTTTCGCTTATACATGAAATTCTGAATCACATAAGACGCTTCTTCCAATTTCAGCTCATCTTAACAATACACTTTCGGACTTACCCATTAGACAATACGCTGGAACACTCTGGAGCAGCCAACGACTGCAAGTTATGACTGTTATTTACACAACGGCCATAATTCATTATTCCAGCTTTGCTTTCTGCATCCGATTTGTAGAACTGAGCCGAGCTTGAACCGTTACAGGTAACGTTGCGATTGGAAATGACATTGTAAGCGATAGATAATTGTTCCTGTCTGGTGCGATATAGATCCATTACGCATCCTAGCTCAGACAATACATGTTTTAGTTCACGCATATTGCAAGAGGAAAGAACAAGCCTCAGAAGAGTATGTGGATCAGTAGAGTGTTCGAAGCATGGATTGCGCGATGATTGTAATTCTACTATTTCGCGGAAGATATGATCGCCTACACGCACTTTCGGCCATTGGACTTTGTAAATTATTTGACGAATAGACAGAAATGAGCATCTAACACCCTTCCGAGCGCTCTTGCTGTTCACGTCGGAAGAGGATGGTTGCTGTTGCTGCGCTTTCTCTCTTGAAGTGTGCATATTTTATACGGTCAATTTTGTTCGTGGTTTGGTTATGCCGGTCCGTAATGGTCACATATTTAAGATATTGATTTGCGTGCGAGGAATGTCATACGCAAGCCACTCATTATTATTTATGCACTCTTCTAATTGCATGTGGTGTTCCGTAGCATGATAGTCGATGAGTGGCTGCGCGGAAAAGTCACCGATGGCGACATGTTCTTCCTGCCAGCAGAGAAGCTGACACGTTGAAGTTAGGAGAGGAACAAGTGACGTCATATATTTGAGAATATGTAAAACGCGATCGGTATAAAGTACTGTCAAACGCGATCGGTAAATTATTTCGTCAAAAAGCCAACTCGGTTTTTGCATGATCGATGATCGTGCAGAAAAAGAGAAAAAGATGCCACCACAATGGCCTACAATGGCACCCCTAGTATGGCCGCCTATCTCAGTCCATGAGTATATTTCATAAGGTATCGATGGCCCATCCCTTAAACGACATTATGGCGATTTTTTCGCAGCAGTGTGGCGTTTCGGCTGCTGTAGGGGTGGAGATAATATCATTGCAATCCACTTCATTGAGATTTGAAATGAAAACAACCACCTTCCCTGCACCCATCGAAGATGATAAACATCTATAGGCACTACCCCTCCGCTACCCATCGCCGATGATAATATGAAGTGAGATTCTGGTTGCTCGGAATGACCATTAAAGCCCCCCCACACCTCCAAAATACCAAGGACACAAGATGTGCACAAAATTGCATAAATAATTTGACACTCTAACACAACAATAAGCCTGTAGACGGCGGATCGAGCGGCTCTAAAGACCGCAACTCATCAACATTATTATATATAAGAAGTGTCGGCTATTTATTGTCCATAATATTGCAATAGGCTGGATAAAAATAGCAACATCATAGACAGAAATGACATTTATGTAGCATGTATTAGTCATTTATTTATGCGGTGTAGACAGTTGTAATAATAAAACCCTGCGGCTGAATAGTTGCAAAGGGTGTTGTCTGCGATATAGTTCACTGGATATTACTATTGGTAGGGTTTGTGCAACGTGGTGGCTATGAGAGTAGCGGCTATGATGTTAGATACTGACTGTCGAACGAAAAAACATGCATGCATGCAGTTGTGCTCGGAAAGCGCGCTGCACTTTTTTGTTAGCTGCTATCAAAATCTTATGCATCTACGATGCAATTTTGCTTGGAACGGCTCTAAGTAAGTAAGTGAGTATGTACTATAAAACGTTTCTGTTATAAGAATATGTTATTAAACAAGCATTGCAGAGCAACTTTATAGACGGATACATTGCAAAAAAAAATCCAACACGAAATCCACAGAATAATTTTGTCATCATGACACATTTATGTTACAACAACAAGCATTGCAGAGCAAATTTATAGACGGGTACATTGCACAAAAAAAAAACAGGCCCCGAGGGCCCGCGCCGCACTACACACCATACACAACATGCAGTCACAAATCGCCGCGCGCACCATTTCATAATCCTGCAGAACAACGGTATTGTCATGTCGAGAGAGTCCCAATGCAAGTTGACCAATTGTTATTTTGGAAAATATGAATCCCAATTTGTTGCCCACTAGATAACTAGCCATAATGACTTGGCACTTCCTTCTGCGGTAAGAAGATCAAAGATAAACTAGTCACAGCATTTATTGAATGTCCCAAAACGCTTCCTTGAGTTCATTGGCGCTTCCACATAATGCAGATCTTTCCATCCTTACTATACAGCCCGTCACGTAAATCGATGCTTGGGATGGCAGTTACGTTATGAGTTATGAGGCAAGACGATGATAAAATTGCAGTGTTGATGAGGATGACGGATGTAATGTGTATTTGCCCCGCCCGCCTGGTTCTGGTTGAATCTCCAGCCCTCCTCCTCCATTGTTGATTCATTCCATCAGCACTCTGTTTTTGAGAGTCATTGCTATCAGCGGCAGAATGAATGTCCACCGTCCACCCTCAGTTGCCTCTCTTATGAGACAATGATACAACGTTGTGTGATGCTACATCGCTCGGTGCTCGGTGCCTATGGTACCTGTGCTGCTGTGTTTCCATATTCCCGTTTCTGCCCAAACTTGTCCCGTTTCTGCCCAAACTTGTCCCGTTTCTGCCCAAACTTGTCCCGTTTCTGCCCAAACTTGTCCCAGGTTGATATCTCATGCACGCTCATGATGATTTAATAGGTTGAAGATCCAAGCGACGCATTCTTTCGCAGTCCATGGCAGGTAGTCGCTCGATTTATTGGCCTGTAGAAGTAATTGGGCGTCATAATAGTACTGGAAATCACGTGTGGTGTGGGTGGCACGTCGGCAGGGTGTGACATGCCGCCGAGACCTAGCGACAAAAGGAGCTTGTATGGCAGGATGGCAGGAGATAATATATCTACAATGGTTGATGGACACTATATCTTTGATTTGCCTCTCTACAGTAATCTAGCATTCAGCTTAACGGTTGAAAGGGCGAAATATTTGGAGACGGAGCGTGTAGATGCTAATTCGGTTGCACAGTCCATCGTCAAAAGTGTCGAAAACTACGACTCCGCCAATAGGTAGGCTTGCTGAATTCAACTTGAACCGAGTTGCTGTTGCAAGAGGTGGGGAGCACAATCAGGCCCGTTATGATGAGGGAACTTGGGATTCATACTTCCAAGCCCCCGATTTCGACTGGAATATCATCAAGCAGACTGAGCGTCAGTGTATGCTCGTGTTCTGTGACCTATTCTCTACCGGCTATGCCCATTCTGCTCACTTGCCGTCTTCTATCTATTTGGTGGTCTCCGCCGTGACAATGTTAGTGCTCTCAAAGCGCCCTACATCTTCCCCCACTTGAGAAATATGAAAAATGAAAGTGTTGCAACTAGAATGACAAAAATTCTCCGCAATAATATTGAGCACGAGCTCCGTCGGAAAACGTTGTTCACGTCACGATCGATGAGAAAGGGCAGCATGACCGAGTTCCGGTTACACCGCCCGAGATCTATCTTACGAGGAGGAACTTGCTCGCAGTGGGCATACAATTCTACCCGCCAACACCTTTGGAGAAGACAATGCTTCTATGGGCATCAGAAGAGCATCCCACCAAGAAGCAGAAGGCCACGGCAAGTACCCCTCCAGAATCAGAGACAGCCAATGCAGGTACCACCTAACAATCAGCCTACAATACCGTTGTGGCTAATGCCATCAAATCTACAGGGAACAATAAGACTGGTGGTGTTACTGTCCTGACTGAGTTGGAGAGGTTTGTGGAAGTTGGCACCATTAGTAAAAAACAAAAGGATTTTCTTAGTGCCGGCAGTGTGGGGCTTGTTTCAAAGTCCATCCTCAATGATATATGAAGAATGATTTGATTATTGGACTCCCTGATTATAATTCCCTGGGGTCTGAAGGGGCTAGGTATTGCAGGGGAGTGACTGCTACTGCCATGGTCATCACTGCCGAGCAGTGGAAGGAGTTGTGCAATTTGGAGCCGACCGATCTCGATAATGATATCAATCGCAGGTTGTCGACCTTGAAGTGCAAGCACAGCTTCATCAAAGCGACAAAAGAAGCAAGGCAACATCAAGTATTCACAGTCTTGCCGAGAGAATTCAAAAGTTATGAAGAAACGGAAAGACGATGGTATGAGTGATTTAGAGACTAAGAACAAAATTCTTCGTGAGATTGGAATTCAAAGTGGACAGCAATCACTCCGTGATGTATTTTCTCGGAGAAGTTCTAGTACGTAGTTAATTGTTACTCCTATGTAATAGTTCAAAGTGGACAGCAATCACTCTGTGATATTGCTTGCTGGACCTGGCTGTGGCACGTGTATTATTGCTCTAGTAATAGGATGGATATCTACGAGTACTTGAATTTACTTTACTTTGACTTCTAAGTACTCCCCCTCCATGCATGCATTCATTTCTATTCATTTCCCACTTGGGAAGTTTGGCAATCTCCGCTGCCGAGGGGCCAGTGGAACGGACAGCCTTGGCTTCAGTAACGGCATCATTGAAAGACTTTACACTTCTGAAAATGCAGCCAATGATGCATGACGAGTGAATATACGAATCATGATTCAGTCATGACCATGGCGCATAAACTAACAAAGTCACCAGAACTGCCAAGAGGAATTACTTGCAAACTCAACCAGGATGACCAATCACCTAGGCCTCTCCTTGATGCTGCTGCCCAATTTCGATAGCTACATTTCCATCCTCTGCACCCACTACACCACTTCCAACGACACAAACTGAAAGTAACACTGGTTGATCGCATCCACGATAATCCAAGCGCTTGCAGTCGCCACCTTCCACCTTCCGTATCGAGTCGGATTCTACTGGTAATCCTGCAGAACAACGGTATTGTCATGTCGAGAGAGTCCCAATGCAAGTTGACCAATCCAAGCTTCGACTATTGTCAAGCTTAGGCTTATTCCGGAAATCTGAGGAGCTCTAATGAAGTAGATAGAGTGTGTAACATTATATGTACGTGGGCACAACCATCCATCCCACGCAAAGACGTTGACCGGTATTTGAATTTGCAAAATCTCATTCACAACTTTCACTTCAGAAAGCTCTATTTTGGGGTGATGGACAGGCAAGCGGGTGTCCGGACTCTATCCCCACTTTTCCGTCATCCCCTGGTCCGAGCGAGCTTGCTTGCTGCCACATTGCATCGTGTGGGTTTTTCGCATGGTTGTCTAGAGATAGTTTTAAGTGTCACAACACCCACAGTCTGTCTGTTGTGTTTGATGAAAGGAACCTCCTCAACCTCAAGTATCCCTTGAGTGCATGCAGAGAAGGACAGAGCGATGACGAGCAAGAACCGAGGTCCAGTCTATGACTTGATGATGTCCTCTGATGGAGTGGGGGGAGCAAATGGAGCTAAAATCGAGCCTGCACTACGCATCTACCCCGGATCCCACCATATGTGCATAAGGAATGAGGATCTTGATCAAGGGCGAGGCAACGGGACTCTTCGCAAGTGCTTGAAACTCAAACTCAAAAAGGATGGGCGGGAGAGGAGGTGGAAAAATTGGGATGGAAAGAAGGTATGGACTGTGTCGGTTGACGACATCGGGTGAGTGGAGTTCGAGCATTACCCAACCACAAGCACCAAAGCACGGACCTTCAAGCTCAAACCACAAGAATTCTCAGCCACAATCAAGTTCCCTCTGACTGAAACAATAACTACAACCATAGGCAACGCCAAGGTCAAACAGGTTCCTGTCAACTCTAACATAGCAACAACAGGCCACAAGCTGCAGGGGATGTTCAAAGACGTCCTCATCGTCAATGACTGGAATTATCGATCGTGAACTGGGTCTACGTTGTCTTGTCGAGGGTGAGAACACTAGCTGGACTCTATCTGATGAAAACCTTAGACCTGGAACGCAGCTTCAACGTCCCTCAGAATCTCATTCGCTTCGAGCAACGATTGAAGGCCAACAAAGAACTACGTACCAATTCTCGACATGTTGGGTTACCAATCAAATGCGGAGATCGAAACGATGCAGTGAAGAGTTCATAAGTCATCTAAAAGTAATAAGAAAGTTCATAGAAATAGAAATAGCAGCTTAGCAGATTTTGACAGAAAACAAGAACTTATTCTTACAGTAGTGCGAGCTCTGAGAGTGAGAGAGAAGAGAGCGGAAGCACGAAAGCCGGGAGAAGCTTGCCCTGCCGCCGCACGCCAATTGTTATTTTGGAAAATATGAATCCCAATTTGTTGCCCACTAGATAACTAGCCATAATGACTTGGCACTTCCTTCTGCGGTAAGAAGATCAAAGATAAACTAGTCACAGCATTTATTGAATGTCCCAAAACGCTTCCTTGAGTTCATTGGCGCTTCCACATAATGCAGATCTTTCCATCCTTACTATACAGCCCGTCACGTAAATCGATGCTTGGGATGGCAGTTACGTTATGAGTTATGAGGCAAGACGATGATAAAATTGCAGTGTTGATGAGGATGACGGATGTAATGTGTATTTGCCCCGCCCGCCTGGTTCTGGTTGAATCTCCAGCCCTCCTCCTCCATTGTTGATTCATTCCATCAGCACTCTGTTTTTGAGAGTCATTGCTATCAGCGGCAGAATGAATGTCCACCGTCCACCCTCAGTTGCCTCTCTTATGAGACAATGATACAACGTTGTGTGATGCTACATCGCTCGGTGCTCGGTGCCTATGGTACCTGTGCTGCTGTGTTTCCATATTCCCGTTTCTGCCCAAACTTGTCCCGTTTCTGCCCAAACTTGTCCCAGGTTGATATCTCATGCACGCTCATGATGATTTAATAGGTTGAAGATCCAAGCGACGCATTCTTTCGCAGTCCATGGCAGGTAGTCGCTCGATTTATTGGCCTGTAGAAGTAATTGGGCGTCATAATAGTACTGGAAATCACGTGTGGTGTGGGTGGCACGTCGGCAGGGTGTGACATGCCGCCGAGACCTAGCGACAAAAGGAGCTTGTATGGCAGGATGGCAGGAGATAATATATCTACAATGGTTGATGGACACTATATCTTTGATTTGCCTCTCTACAGTAATCTAGCATTCAGCTTAACGGTTGAAAGGGCGAAATATTTGGAGACGGAGCGTGTAGATGCTAATTCGGTTGCACAGTCCATCGTCAAAAGTGTCGAAAACTACGACTCCGCCAATAGGTAGGCTTGCTGAATTCAACTTGAACCGAGTTGCTGTTGCAAGAGGTGGGGAGCACAATCAGGCCCGTTATGATGAGGGAACTTGGGATTCATACTTCCAAGCCCCCGATTTCGACTGGAATATCATCAAGCAGACTGAGCGTCAGTGTATGCTCGTGTTCTGTGACCTATTCTCTACCGGCTATGCCCATTCTGCTCACTTGCCGTCTTCTATCTATTTGGTGGTCTCCGCCGTGACAATGTTAGTGCTCTCAAAGCGCCCTACATCTTCCCCCACTTGAGAAATATGAAAAATGAAAGTGTTGCAACTAGAATGACAAAAATTCTCCGCAATAATATTGAGCACGAGCTCCGTCGGAAAACGTTGTTCATGTCACGATCGATGAGAAAGGGCAGCATGACCGAGTTCCGGTTACACCGCCCGAGATCTATCTTACGAGGAGGAACTTGCTCGCAGTGGGCATACAATTCTACCCGCCAACACCTTTGGAGAAGACAATGCTTCTATGGGCATCAGAAGAGCATCCCACCAAGAAGCAGAAGGCCACGGCAAGTACCCCTCCAGAATCAGAGACAGCCAATGCAGGTACCACCTAACAATCAGCCTACAATACCGTTGTGGCTAATGCCATCAAATCTACAGGGAACAATAAGACTGGTGGTGTTACTGTCCTGACTGAGTTGGAGAGGTTTGTGGAAGTTGGCACCATTAGTAAAAAACAAAAGGATTTTCTTAGTGCCGGCAGTGTGGGGCTTGTT
The DNA here is from genome assembly GCA_037178625.1 of Skeletonema tropicum. Classification (NCBI taxonomy): domain Eukaryota; phylum Bacillariophyta; class Thalassiosirophyceae; order Thalassiosirales; family Thalassiosiraceae; genus Skeletonema; species Skeletonema tropicum. The sequence continues at coordinate 16,579 of JAWZXG010000094.1, forward strand.
TCAAAGTCCATCCTCAATGATATTTGAAGAATGATTTGATTATTGGACTCCCTGATTATAATTCCCTGGGGTCTGAAGGGGCTAGGTATTGCAGGGGAGTGACTGCTACTGCCATGGTCATCACTGCCGAGCAGTGGAAGGAGTTGTGCAATTTGGAGCCGACCGATCTCGATAATGATATCAATCGCAGGTTGTCGACCTTGAAGTGCAAGCACAGCTTCATCAAAGCGACAAAAGAAGCAAGGCAACATCAAGTATTCACAGTCTTGCCGAGAGAATTCAAAAGTTATGAAGAAACGGAAAGACGATGGTATGAGTGATTTAGAGACTAAGAACAAAATTCTTCGTGAGATTGGAATTCAAAGTGGACAGCAATCACTCCGTGATGTATTTTCTCGGAGAAGTTCTAGTACGTAGTTAATTGTTACTCCTATGTAATAGTTCAAAGTGGACAGCAATCACTCTGTGATATTGCTTGCTGGACCTGGCTGTGGCACGTGTATTATTGCTCTAGTAATAGGATGGATATCTACGAGTACTTGAATTTACTTTACTTTGACTTCTAAGTACTCCCCCTCCATGCATGCATTCATTTCTATTCATTTCCCACTTGGGAAGTTTGGCAATCTCCGCTGCCGAGGGGCCAGTGGAACGGACAGCCTTGGCTTCAGTAACGGCATCATTGAAAGACTTTACACTTCTGAAAATGCAGCCAATGATGCATGACGAGTGAATATACGAATCATGATTCAGTCATGACCATGGCGCATAAACTAACAAAGTCACCAGAACTGCCAAGAGGAATTACTTGCAAACTCTACCAGGATGACCAATCACCTAGGCCTCTCCTTGATGCTGCTGCCCAATTTCGATAGCTACATTTCCATCCTCTGCACCCACTACACCACTTCCAACGACACAAACTGAAAGTAACACTGGTTGATCGCATCCACGATAATCCAAGCGCTTGCAGTCGCCACCTTCCACCTTCCGTATCGAGTCGGATTCTACTGGTAATCCTGCAGAACAACGGTATTGTCATGTCGAGAGAGTCCCAATGCAAGTTGACCAATTGTTATTTTGGAAAATATGAATCCCAATTTGTTGCCCACTAGATAACTAGCCATAATGACTTGGCACTTCCTTCTGCGGTAAGAAGATCAAAGATAAACTAGTCACAGCATTTATTGAATGTCCCAAAACGCTTCCTTGAGTTCATTGGCGCTTCCACATAATGCAGATCTTTCCATCCTTACTATACAGCCCGTCACGTAAATCGATGCTTGGGATGGCAGTTACGTTATGAGTTATGAGGCAAGACGATGATAAAATTGCAGTGTTGATGAGGATGACGGATGTAATGTGTATTTGCCCCGCCCGCCTGGTTCTGGTTGAATCTCCAGCCCTCCTCCTCCATTGTTGATTCATTCCATCAGCACTCTGTTTTTGAGAGTCATTGCTATCAGCGGCAGAATGAATGTCCACCGTCCACCCTCAGTTGCCTCTCTTATGAGACAATGATACAACGTTGTGTGATGCTACATCGCTCGGTGCTCGGTGCCTATGGTACCTGTGCTGCTGTGTTTCCATATTCCCGTTTCTGCCCAAACTTGTCCCGTTTCTGCCCAAACTTGTCCCGTTTCTGCCCAAACTTGTCCCGTTTCTGCCCAAACTTGTCCCAGGTTGATATCTCATGCACGCTCATGATGATTTAATAGGTTGAAGATCCAAGCGACGCATTCTTTCGCAGTCCATGGCAGGTAGTCGCTCGATTTATTGGCCTGTAGAAGTAATTGGGCGTCATAATAGTACTGGAAATCACGTGTGGTGTGGGTGGCACGTCGGCAGGGTGTGACATGCCGCCGAGACCTAGCGACAAAAGGAGCTTGTATGGCAGGATGGCAGGAGATAATATATCTACAATGGTTGATGGACACTATATCTTTGATTTGCCTCTCTACAGTAATCTAGCATTCAGCTTAACGGTTGAAAGGGCGAAATATTTGGAGACGGAGCGTGTAGATGCTAATTCGGTTGCACAGTCCATCGTCAAAAGTGTCGAAAACTACGACTCCGCCAATAGGTAGGCTTGCTGAATTCAACTTGAACCGAGTTGCTGTTGCAAGAGGTGGGGAGCACAATCAGGCCCGTTATGATGAGGGAACTTGGGATTCATACTTCCAAGCCCCCGATTTCGACTGGAATATCATCAAGCAGACTGAGCGTCAGTGTATGCTCGTGTTCTGTGACCTATTCTCTACCGGCTATGCCCATTCTGCTCACTTGCCGTCTTCTATCTATTTGGTGGTCTCCGCCGTGACAATGTTAGTGCTCTCAAAGCGCCCTACATCTTCCCCCACTTGAGAAATATGAAAAATGAAAGTGTTGCAACTAGAATGACAAAAATTCTCCGCAATAATATTGAGCACGAGCTCCGTCGGAAAACGTTGTTCACGTCACGATCGATGAGAAAGGGCAGCATGACCGAGTTCCGGTTACACCGCCCGAGATCTATCTTACGAGGAGGAACTTGCTCGCAGTGGGCATACAATTCTACCCGCCAACACCTTTGGAGAAGACAATGCTTCTATGGGCATCAGAAGAGCATCCCACCAAGAAGCAGAAGGCCACGGCAAGTACCCCTCCAGAATCAGAGACAGCCAATGCAGGTACCACCTAACAATCAGCCTACAATACCGTTGTGGCTAATGCCATCAAATCTACAGGGAACAATAAGACTGGTGGTGTTACTGTCCTGACTGAGTTGGAGAGGTTTGTGGAAGTTGGCACCATTAGTAAAAAACAAAAGGATTTTCTTAGTGCCGGCAGTGTGGGGCTTGTTTCAAAGTCCATCCTCAATGATATTTGAAGAATGATTTGATTATTGGACTCCCTGATTATAATTCCCTGGGGTCTGAAGGGGCTAGGTATTGCAGGGGAGTGACTGCTACTGCCATGGTCATCACTGCCGAGCAGTGGAAGGAGTTGTGCAATTTGGAGCCGACCGATCTCGATAATGATATCAATCGCAGGTTGTCGACCTTGAAGTGCAAGCACAGCTTCATCAAAGCGACAAAAGAAGCAAGGCAACATCAAGTATTCACAGTCTTGCCGAGAGAATTCAAAAGTTATGAAGAAACGGAAAGACGATGGTATGAGTGATTTAGAGACTAAGAACAAAATTCTTCGTGAGATTGGAATTCAAAGTGGACAGCAATCACTCCGTGATGTATTTTCTCGGAGAAGTTCTAGTACGTAGTTAATTGTTACTCCTATGTAATAGTTCAAAGTGGACAGCAATCACTCTGTGATATTGCTTGCTGGACCTGGCTGTGGCACGTGTATTATTGCTCTAGTAATAGGATGGATATCTACGAGTACTTGAATTTACTTTACTTTGACTTCTAAGTACTCCCCCTCCATGCATGCATTCATTTCTATTCATTTCCCACTTGGGAAGTTTGGCAATCTCCGCTGCCGAGGGGCCAGTGGAACGGACAGCCTTGGCTTCAGTAACGGCATCATTGAAAGACTTTACACTTCTGAAAATGCAGCCAATGATGCATGACGAGTGAATATACGAATCATGATTCAGTCATGACCATGGCGCATAAACTAACAAAGTCACCAGAACTGCCAAGAGGAATTACTTGCAAACTCAACCAGGATGACCAATCACCTAGGCCTCTCCTTGATGCTGCTGCCCAATTTCGATAGCTACATTTCCATCCTCTGCACCCACTACACCACTTCCAACGACACAAACTGAAAGTAACACTGGTTGATCGCATCCACGATAATCCAAGCGCTTGCAGTCGCCACCTTCCACCTTCCGTATCGAGTCGGATTCTACTGGTAATCCTGCAGAACAACGGTATTGTCATGTCGAGAGAGTCCCAATGCAAGTTGACCAATTGTTATTTTGGAAAATATGAATCCCAATTTGTTGCCCACTAGATAACTAGCCATAATGACTTGGCACTTCCTTCTGCGGTAAGAAGATCAAAGATAAACTAGTCACAGCATTTATTGAATGTCCCAAAACGCTTCCTTGAGTTCATTGGCGCTTCCACATAATGCAGATCTTTCCATCCTTACTATACAGCCCGTCACGTAAATCGATGCTTGGGATGGCAGTTACGTTATGAGTTATGAGGCAAGACGATGATAAAATTGCAGTGTTGATGAGGATGACGGATGTAATGTGTATTTGCCCCGCCCGCCTGGTTCTGGTTGAATCTCCAGCCCTCCTCCTCCATTGTTGATTCATTCCATCAGCACTCTGTTTTTGAGAGTCATTGCTATCAGCGGCAGAATGAATGTCCACCGTCCACCCTCAGTTGCCTCTCTTATGAGACAATGATACAACGTTGTGTGATGCTACATCGCTCGGTGCTCGGTGCCTATGGTACCTGTGCTGCTGTGTTTCCATATTCCCGTTTCTGCCCAAACTTGTCCCGTTTCTGCCCAAACTTGTCCCGTTTCTGCCCAAACTTGTCCCAGGTTGATATCTCATGCACGCTCATGATGATTTAATAGGTTGAAGATCCAAGCGACGCATTCTTTCGCAGTCCATGGCAGGTAGTCGCTCGATTTATTGGCCTGTAGAAGTAATTGGGCGTCATAATAGTACTGGAAATCACGTGTGGTGTGGGTGGCACGTCGGCAGGGTGTGACATGCCGCCGAGACCTAGCGACAAAAGGAGCTTGTATGGCAGGATGGCAGGAGATAATATATCTACAATGGTTGATGGACACTATATCTTTGATTTGCCTCTCTACAGTAATCTAGCATTCAGCTTAACGGTTGAAAGGGGGCGAAATATTTGGAGACGGAGCGTGTAGATGCTAAATTCGGTTGCACAGTCCATCGTCAAAAGTGTCGAAAACTACGACTCCGCCAATAGGTAGGCTTGCTGAATTCAAACTTGAACCGAGTTGCTGTTGCAAGAGGTGGGGAGCACAATCAGGGCCCGTTATGATAGGGAACTTGGGATCATACTTCCAAGCCCCCGATTTCGACTGGAATATCATCAAGCAGACTGAAAAAAAAAAAAAAAAAAAAAAAAAAAGCGTCAGTGTATGCTCGTGTTCTGTGACCTATCTCTACCGGCTATGCCCATTCTGCTCACTTGCCGTCTTCTATCTATTTGGTGGTCTCCGCCGTGACAATGTTAGTGCTCT
>JAWZXG010000095.1:0-21745 GCA_037178625.1 Skeletonema tropicum
AGTTAGTGAAGACCTATTGAGAGAAGACAACCAGGATTTGGTCGGTGAAGCTATCAGAGAATTCTTGGTAAGAAGAAAGACAAGGACAAGACTTCACGTCTCGATAAAGAGCAATTGGCAAGTAACGTCATGAGGCGGTCAGAGTGACGAATGAGACAGGTGCAAGTTCAAAACCAAAGACAAAGCAAGATACCGACTAAGGGTAGAGATGTGATGACCATCGAACAGCTCCTGGTGATATGACACTAGTAGAGCTCATTTGGGGGGGCCACATCTTTGTTGGATGTGTTCGATCCGCAGAGAAAGAGAGAGGCATCCGAGAAGCTCCAAGACCTCTTCTTCGGAAAAGACAAGCGATTCAAAACGACAAGCGACCAGTGAAAACATCAAGTCAGTTGATGAAGGTTCTAAAGATGGGAATGAAAACGGTCACATCTAGAATCGAATCACCGAGTGACTTCAAATGACAGGATCGTTGTTATCGCTAACGCAGCTGGGCGACTTGATCAGAGGGACTGGCAACTTAAGGGCAAGCTCCATCCGTACGTACACACTTCCAACGAAACCTGCTGCTACCAAGGAGGAAAGCCAAGCAAAAGAAGGAGAGTAAGAAGAGGAGTCGGAGAAGCATCAAAGTAAAGACAAAAAATGGATCAACAACTGATACAGAGGAGACAAAAATTCGAAAAGCAACGCACCAATGATGTGCCAGTAAAACGATCGGTCCGCAACAGTCAGGCAATACGACGCAGCACGAACTCCACGGACGAGAGAGCAAGGATGAATTGAGAGCTAGAGCCGTGAAAGCAGCACAGAATAAAGTTGGTAAAGAATCTTGGGAGAAGGATTATGACAAACATTGCAAAAGCAATCATTGATGAATTGTTCCCTACACTTCCAGAAGCAGAAGCTGATATAGATGAGATGATTGAAAGTGACGATGTCGTGGCAAGAACCGAAACAACATTCGAAGGCAGTAGAAGGATAGAGGTAGGAAAACAGTACGACCCCAACTGGATTCTTTGACGTCATCAAACCTCGCGTGGAGTAACATGAAAATGGAGAGAAGGAAGAAAAAGCACAAAACGAACAAACGTATTGGGTTGACTACGAAGGTAAGCAACAGAGTGGCTGAGAAGTGGGCAAGAACTTGTTTGGCTACCTTTGAGACAGCTATTACGCAGATCGTGAAGGAAATGAACCAAGTCAATCGTCTTTTTGCACAGAAAAAACGGAGAGGAATAGATAAGAGAGGTTCAACGTGAGCGGCAAGAAAGGTGACACTGTCTCGATCCTACAACACAATTTACATCTACGGAGAACCATCAGTCGACGGCGCTAAGAGAACACAACAACGCAAATTACAGGTGGATGGTACCAAATGAGACAGAAGAAAATAGCTAACAACAGGGGAATGGGGAGCATAACAAGGAGAGACAACGAAAGCTTGACCGACGACCAACAACAGGCTATAACGACGGGGGGGAAAGGGTTAAAAAAATGAAACACGAGACCAATTGGTCAACCATAAAAAGTAACAAACTAAGAAACCATTAAACATAAGAACTTCGCTTCGCCCAATTAGTAAAAAACTGTGCAATGCACAATTATAGAAATTGATACACGATACATCAGACTAGTCCACGACAATATTCAGCGGATAACTGCTCGAAATTCAAACAATAAACCTTGAGAAGAACGCTGTTGAAGACTTCGTCAGCAGAAGCTCTGACATATGAGACAAATTGAACATACGTCAAAATCGCGGTCCAACACAACCACGCTTGGACACTGCAAAGGGCGTTGATATCCATGCAAACATAAAAGTCTCTGAAATGGGACGTCTGCATTCATCATACGATTCAGGAGATCTAATGGTAATGAGATTTGACCCAGTTCTCTAATTAGAGAAATTGTCTGGCCCAGCGACGGATTTCATGACAAGAGCTTTCCGTGAAGCAACAAGCTGAAAAAATGTCGGAGCACAATCCATAAGCTACATCGCAGAGAACAGTCTCTCGCAGCGAATAGTGCACAAAGAAGATGTGCATGGATGTTTTTAATGGCTTGAAACACATCGTTGGTTGCACAGCTGGGATGGAAGAAAACGAACTAACCCCAAATAAAGAACATCGGCGCAGCCGAGACAAGCGTGAGCTCTGTGACGTCCAATAACGACCACCCTGATTGCATCACAACCAAATCCCAAAAATACCATATTGATAAGTCGAACAGAACATCACATTTGCTCAACAGCTTAGCAGCAAAGACGATCGAAGCAAAACGCCGCTACAAGCCGAAAACGATGCAAGAGAGCGTTGATCGAACCAAACAACTGTGAGACGATGGTTTCGTCCAACACATCAACCGATATGCAAGAGCTACTACTACAAGCATGCAACTCACAAAATGATGCACTGTAATTGTCAAACAAGGACAAGACCTTAGTCCTTGGTATATAGGGCGATTCACAACGATACGGAGATGAACGACGTCCCTCGATCTAATATACACCATTGAAATGATGAAGCATCGACAAAACAAAGAGAGATGTCTAGAGAGAGACAGCTGAAAGCTGTCTATGTATGGAGTATTTAGTTATGTGTAATAGAAAAGATCTGTGGTCATGTGTATCAGTGTCCCGGCGACGAACACAAGAATAGTAATTACGAGAAAATAGCACAAACAAACATCGCTTGAGAAACACTATGAGAACCAAATTGGGGCAAGTTTATTTCACTACGATACTCTCACTGAATATGATGGAACGATCAACTAGCTATCAAACAGCGCGTTTAAAACGATGTCGAAAGTTTACGGCAACAACTAAATCTGCAAAACAATGACAGAGGAATGGAATAGCAACAAGACTGCTGCAAAACTGAGCGAGGGAAGCATAGAGAGGGGGAGGGGGGGGGGGGGCGAAACTAGCAGTAGATAGAATCTTGGGAGGTGCACAAACAGAACAGAGAAGGACCACAATTGAATCCATCATAACAGACTACATATAAAGATATGGGGAGAATAGAACCAATTATGCTGCAATGATGGACAAACTGAGACAGACAGGACGAACACTATGGTACCAGGCTCAATACTATATACAGAGGTGACTATAACATGCCGGCACCAACATGGAAAGAGGGAATAAAAAAAACTCGCACTGAAACGATAGAATCGAGTGGATGAGTTGAAAGTGAAAGCGAGATTGCACACAGTGAACACTAGCGCAACTAAACAGCTGATCCGAAAACAAACAGTTGAGACGGACGAATGACTGCCGGACAATGTACTAATTGGTATAGTGTGCACAGCACAATTTATATATAATTTGATCAGGCGCACTGCAATCTTCTCTCAAATCCCTACACAAATACTAGTGCCGATGGACAGATAGATGATTTTCACAATTCTAACACAATTAAAGACAACGTCATTGCAGAGCAACTTTATAGCCGTATTCTATTGTAAAGAGACTAATTGGTAAAATTGTGCACAGCACAATTATACCAATTAAGGCCAACGTCATTGCAGAGCAACTTTATAGCCGAATTCCGTTGTATAAAGGGACTATGAAAGCCACACGGCAATGGCCAACAGAGCAAGATGACGACACAATACTTTACAGGCCCCGAGGCCCGCGCTGAACCCGCCACATACACCGCTGCACGCCACTACTATCGCACCATTCTGCGCGCCCTGTTTATAGTTTGCATGGAGCAGTGACTGACTGAAAGTACGACCAATCAACGCTGTAAACACTTTCCACGCAAGTGCAAAAGCTGGGGTTCTTGCTTTATTCACGGTGTTATTGTTGGTAAAGAATAAAGAAGTCGAAGCATCCGTAGTGACTAAAGGCCCGTTCTGTCAAGAGTTTTTTTAGCCTATTTTGGAGCCTATTCTGGTCCCTATTTTCTCACCTCAAGTATAGGATGGAAAATAGGCTCAAAACCCCCTCAGAATCAGCCTCGTTCCTATTTTCAAACCTATTTTCAAACGAAGATCAGGAATATCGGAAACACCACCTCTATCATCGCATCTGGCAACGGCACCATGATAGCCGCTGTTAGTAGCTATGTCCGCTCAGCCACTCAATTAAAAATGATTTGAGTGGTCTAAACCGAACATAATAATGCCATGAGTGGTAGAGCCACAGGGTTTTACATACAGTTCAATAATTAATATAAAATAATTAAACATATATGTTTTAATGACTACCTAAATCCCCCCTTATTCTTCACCCCTTTGATAATATTGGCGTTGAAATAACCGAACCTATCGCATATATTATCGAGAGACAAAGTTTTATCGCTCACCACTATTTTAATCCGCCGCATAGGCTTATTGCTGTGCTGAGTTGTGTATGTAGTAAATTATGCCTTTTTTGTGTGCACATCATAATTAAATGCTACTTGAGGGGTCGTGATATTGATAGCTGTTCCGGGAGGACGAATTATCGGTTCGTAATAATATCAGTAATATGCCTAGGCGAAGTGGTTTAATTCATTGTCTAACTACCCCTAACGCACTGGTTTGCATCCACATGTGTCGATCTTGATCACTTGGAATGGCGCCTCATTAATTAAATAACTAGGTCATCTGCAACGACGCCCTGGAGAGAATATTTTGTCATATGCCATATCTATTAGCGACGCTATCGATAATACACCGATAATCTTTATGGACGTATTTGAAGGGCCGTCTGTGTAGGATGTCATCGTGCCGACATGGTGGTTTACATTGGGTGGCCATTCTCGGAAATCACCGAATCTACGGCGAAACTCGGCGTTCAAAAATAGGACGGGCCATTTCGCCATTCTGTCAACAAAAGCCCTATTTTGCCGAAAGAAGAGGATAGAAAAGAAAAGAGGGAAGAATAGGCTCCTCCAGAATAGGCTCCAAAAACTCTTGACAGAACGGGCCTAGATAGAGCTGATTACTTATCTGAAAAAGGTCCCAAGGCAAGGGTTTAGGAGAACTCAAGAATTCTGTTTGTTATCCGTAACAATCCTCTCAAATAGTATTCAAGTTCAACCTATCAACTGGCTGCGCTTTATATTACAGATGCAGACAACCATTTGAATGCCATTGATGGAATATAGGCGGTTTGGAAACTCACAATTTGCATTGGAGACATCTTTCTGCAGGTTGCCACTTGCAGTATCATTATCATTCGCGGATGGAGTATCCTTAGACTCATCTGATGAGTTTGACAGGTCGCACGATAGTTGCTCTTGCTTCACATTCGCGCTGGACCTATAGCGTAGCAAATCTTTCGAAACTCGACAATGAATAAAGCTGAAATTGGTTTGCTGTTGCCAATTCGGTGTGTCAGCTCAGTAAACACTGGTAACTTGATTATGTCTCCTCTTTCCAGCTTAGCTTGCTTCGTGTGTGAGGTGAGTAACAAACTAACAACACGTCCGACAATAATGTGCCGTCGCCGTCGCACAACGTGAGATGAGTAAATTGTACTTGAGTGACGGTAGATGATCCACCTTTCCCTCCTTTCATTTCAACAGTTCCTCGATACTTGGTCTCACTTTCTTCAACCTGTAACATCGGTTCTTCGGTGATGGATGATGTATCCTCCCTCAGTGCAACCTTTGCAATGTATCCCATCGTATGCGCAATTCCCCATTCCCCTCAATCGACGGTTGGCTCTCATAATCAGGGTATCTATCCCCCATAACAAGGGAAAGTCTTCCTTATGCATCTGCACATGGGAACAAAATTCACGAATATATTGGAATTTTTCCTCCAGACATTCCTCTTTGTTGGCCTTGATATGATTGAGCAAGTTTTTTATTGTTCTGAATAGATGTCTACATATCCTCGGCATTCAATCTATCCGCTTTCCTCTCTTGAAATGTTTCCCCTCCCTTACTCCTCTATGGCTGCCTTTCCTCACCATCCTCACTCATATGGTATGATATATGATTATTTTCAATATTACATAAATAGCGTGTGATGTTTTCAAATTATGCGGTGGCCAGTGAGACAATTCCGGCGTCGGTCGATGGTATACTGATAGGTGAAGCGCCCATGGCATTTTTTTGTATAGTGAGAGTGCCGAAACGGTGTGTAGGGGAGGATGCTGTTGTGTCGAGTGGTGCATAATATACCGTCGGAGGCAATGACGGCAGTGGGTGTATTAATTAAAAAATAGAAGGGTTCCGGTGAGACAATTCCAGCGAATAATGGCTGCTAATGGTATTTTTAATGATTTACCGTCGTAGTTATTTCACCGACCCCAGTGATTTTGGTGTAGTACACACGTGCCGTATGGGGTGGAGAGCGCTAACTTTGTGCCATGGTTTGATGGTTGATGGTGGTGAGGTGAAATGTGCATACTGTACCACTACAAAAAAGAATAAGTACCCATAAGGGCTCCCTCACATTATTTTAGAGCGTACTAGCCCTTAAAAACAAGCGACCCCGTAACCTTAAGGTAGTATTTCCTGGGAGTTCCGACCCTTTTTCTTATTTTAACTTTTGACATCGTGTTCATTCCTAAATCTTGTTCATCCCTGCTTCTTCTTAGGTTCGGCTTGATACCGCATGCTTCCAACTTATTTGCCTCCGAGGCACTATTGCATGTCATAGGTGCGAGATGCACCAAGCAACAGATGCATCCAAAAACTCAACAAATCACAGAACAAGACGACGACGCTATCGATGATGTACAATACCTCTAACACCGCCACAAAGCCATCTATAGACTCATAAGCATAGTCCCTAGACCTATTTTCAACACTGATTCGAATGGTCTAGTCCGTGACTAGCGATATGCAACGTGTATTGACGTATCGACCCTTACATCAGTACTTATTCACCCTCAAAACCGACATTTCAATTTGTAACCGTCGATACAGAGCGATATCACTAAAAATAACGCCATGGTGTATCGCCCTTGGCTCCAATATGATAGTAGGGGGCGATGTTTGGGGAGATATCATGACACTGCACTCGTGGTCTAAGATATATCGGCCAAGAGAGGTTTAAATCCCCAATAAACTCTGCAATCTCAGGTGTCAACAATGGTCATACATTCCAGTCAATCAAACAAGTTGTGGAGAAACATTACTCTGATATGTTCCTTTGGTTATGCACTGTATTATGTCTACTCTAGAGATGATTAACTATTTATATTACATGTGCTTCCCAGCAATTACTCAATCAATCAAGTAAGAGTTGCTCTACAGAACTCCAGTCATGAAGAAAGATGTTGTAGCTGCCAATTCGATTACCACCAGATCATGTTTAGTGCACCTCTTACCGTCATTCGACTGATTGGTGTTGGTTTTGTTTATTTCCTCCGGTCATACAAGTTGTTACAATTGTATGATCGTAGGAATCATTGCACACCAACACGGTTGTCTCCTCGTGTATCTCAAACCTATGCACCCCCTCACAGGATCAATCGATTGTTTTGTTTTGGCACAATTCCGAAAAAGCTTTCCTTGCAATCTCTCTTCCAATTCACAAGACTTGGACAGCCTAGCCCATATTACCCAGCACAGATATTATTACCACAACGAAACGAAGTAATAGCATACCCATTCCCCGGCCCTGGCTCCATCTTACTGCTGCCCTCGGTTTGTCATTATTCACCTACGCTCAACCAATAATAATGAAGTCATTGTTGTTATCCCCATCATTCCCCGCCCCTCACACTTTGTATTAATATTCCCTCCCCCCAACGATGTACAGCAAATTTCATCGCTACACTAGTCAATTCTACCGACCACCTGTCGCGCTTCCTGTCATAATTATCAATTTTACTTGTTTGCTGCATCATGGAAGGGCGATCAGGATCCAGGGGCAAGTGCTGTGCGAGGGAGGGGCCAATTCAGTTGTCATTATTTGAATTACCAACGGTCACCTTCACAGCGGGGCAAATAATACGAAGTACAGCAGCAGCTTCGTCGATAAAGCTGCTCTGACATACCCATACACAACGGAAGTAAAATTCTACATCATAAACCAGATCCCCCAACCCGTCTGTGTTGTTAATCATTGATAATCCTCTCCTTTCACAGCGCCGTATTTTTGTTTAAATCACGTGACACATCATAGATAGCCGAGGGGGTCCGCATCGACAAAACTGCGTGAAGAAAATGCTATCCGACTCATCCATAATTGTTATATGGTCAATAATATTCATTGTCTCCGCCATAGTCGAGTGCATTGGAGCCCAAAGATAGTTAGTAGCTGAGGGGGGCTGGTGTGTTATTGTGTTTTTACGTAGTAACGGTCATTACTGTAGCTGAAACCCAAAGTAAGGCTCTCAGGCCGTATGGTGCGGATCCAACCACATCATTTGATCCCTGTCGGTCCACTGAGGGCGCCGGGATCGACTTTAGGTGGTATCGGCCGGCCATCCGCTCTGTAGTAGCAGCGGTATTTCGCCATGGTTATTGAGGGCAAATGTTGTGTTTGTGTGAAAGTGACGGCAAACGACTAGAGACCTGCCCGGCGGGGCTCCCCGAAAAGGGGGTAGGCATTTTATTCCTATACCTACGCTAGGCAAAAATGAAAAATTTTGGGACAGACTTCGCTAGTTATTTTGTTATGAGACCTGAGAACTGCTAAGGCTGCCTGCAGTCGTTGACCCGGAAAAAACCGGCAAATTCCCTCAAATTTCGCTCCTACCGGAAGCCGTCCGTTAAACCGTACTGAAAACTTGAACCCGAAACGACTCCTTCACTTCAAGTTCCCTTCAGTTCGGGTCAACGACTGCTACTGTCAGCCCGCCTAAGCATATCTCTTGCTTCTGGTACCCTTACTTATCGTAGTTCCCCACCAGACGTGCTTTAAAATTTCTTGAACTAAGGGTACCAGGAAGAAGAGACATTCTGTTATTGTTGTATGTGTTTATATCATTTTTACGACAACGTGCTGAGTTGAATTACTGTCTTATCTTTTCGGTACTTACTTCTGTCATAAAGCGTCTGTAATTTGCAGCGCTGGGGTTAAAAAATGTCATCGCGATGATTTGGCCTCGTACGCCCATAATTTATACTAATTCCTACATTCATCTTTATGTATCAATCAGGTGATTTTCGATCTTGATCCAAATGCATTTGTAGCCTTCAACGTGGCTTTGACAAAGCAGAGGCGTTTCCCTCCCTACTTACCTGAAACCTGTGGTTTGTTCGATCTTCATCTCAAAGGCAAGAGTAGGAAGGCGAAGAATAAGCGGTCGACTCCATCCAAGTGAACCAGATAGGTTGGGTGAAATTAACGAGGAATTATCCAGAGCTGAAGTTAGTGGATGGGTCGAAAGAGGCTGGTACTGAAGAGAATCATTTTGATGACGAGGCGAATGATTCCAACGTAGCAAGTGTAGAAAAGGAAGACGTTGAGAATGCCGAGGGCGACAAAAAGGAGACTGCTGCTGATGGCAACGACAATGACAAGGAAGAGTGAGGGGAAGAGGGCACTGTTGAGGAGTCGCCCGAAACTTAATAATACACGAAGATATTATGAGTGCAACTGAAATGTGAAGAGGCCACTTCAAGCAGAATACTCCTAAAACAATTGATGCATTATGAATGTTTTAATGTACACAGTTCCATTCTTTACAGCCTCTAACCTGAAACGTCATAACAACATCTACAGTGGATTCGTTTCTCTGGTGTATCCACTCTCTCGTGTGTACCCACTCTCTCGTGTGTAGGCACTCTCAGTCACAGCCGTGGCCGCATCAACCTTACATTCATTGTACATGACATCCGCTCGGATGACATACTTCTTTCCACTAACAACGTAGCACTCCTCCCGTCGCAATTCTTGATCCATGAGTAGTACACTCCCCGTCTTGGTTTTGAGATCTAAGAATTTCTTGCCCTGTCGGATGCTTGTCGTTCCTCCACTGAATTTATCATTCAGAAAGACCTGAAGAGTGAGACGTGAAACCTCCGTCCCAGATCGAAATGTGGTATCACGATGAGGTTCAAAGAATTCCCCTACATCATATCGAATGACATTGAACTGTTCCGTTACCCTGGTAACACATACACCCGCCCTCTTTCCTTTCATGACACTACCATCTGCTTCTCCCATCCCTCCTACCTTTTCATCCTCCTCCTCCTCATAATCATCCACCGAAGGTCTCCTCTGAAACGCCCCCTCCAACGCCGTCCCCTTCAACGCATCCGAAATCCGTGCCAACAACGACACAGCCAAATCCGAATCACCCAATCGACAACGCTTGCAACACGACGAAACAATCGGCGCTCCCCCCTCGGAAGAACGTCGAGAATAACTAAATTCATCAAACTGTTCCATCTTGGCCCGACGGATCAACTCCGCACATTCTTCGGGAGATAGGACGTTGTAGATCATGGCACAGAACTTGGGTGCACCGACGATGGGGATTAACTCCTTGGATAGGTCCTCGACACGCATGGTGGAATTATCACCTTTTCTAGAGAGTCGACTGGAGATACCACCCAAACGTGTAACTAATCCACTTAGTACGTTGGCATCACCAAACAATTTGTTCGAGGAGGCGATTTGGGATTTGTACCGCACTGGTTCGACCGCCGCATTACTTCCTCGAGCGGAGGATCCACTACCCGCTTCGGATAATGTCTTGACACCAGAGGACGATCCTACTCCTCCTCCTCGGATAATACGGCCGGATCCAGATAGGGAGGATGAGAGTCGAGCTGACTCTTGAGACGACGCGTAAAGTCGTCCATGTTGGTCTGCAAATCTTGTCTTGCGGATATTCTTGAGAGACAGTTTGGATGGTCCTGAAGTATCTTGCATAGATGGGATGACATTGGTCTTCTTCGAGGCCCTGCTACTGCTTGCAGACAGCCTGCTTCTACCTGAATCGGATCCTGGTGGGGTAGGCAACGTCAACGTTGCTGCTGATGCTACAACTACCGAGTGTCCTTCGAATGCTTGGTCTGTGATTCTTGTCTTCTTGTTTCGAAGGAAGTCCAATGGAGTCTCCGGTGACGATGATGTTTTCGGTGGAGAGTGGTGATGAAGCAAACAGGTCAGATGAGGTGATAACATCTTTGGACTTCTGCTGTTGCTTCTGCTTCTCCCCACTGCTTGAAGAATCAGGTGAAGGCGTTCAAAGAAGAAGAAGAAGTTGCTCCCACAACCTTCTTCTCCGGCAGTGGTGAAACCTCTTCCATTGTTTCTTCCTCTCGCGGCGGTGGAACCTCTAACGTCCCTTCTTCCTCTTCCACATCCACTACAACATTGTTGCTACCACCTTCATCGCTACTACTACTACTATCCTCAACCTTACTGATCTTCGACATACCCTCACTTCCACTACCAACTCCACCACCACCACTATTACCATCCTCACCACCCTTCCTCTTGTTACCACTCCTATCCACCTGCGCAATCTCCCTCTGCATCACCATCTGCTCTTGCACCAACCTCTTATTCAATTGATGCATCTGTTTCAATTTCGATTCCAATGCTTGAATCGTAAATTGATGCTCTTGTGACATGTTGTTGTTATTGTTGTTGTTGGATAACACAGGTGGCAATGCAGCAATGGCAGAGGAGATGGAGGATAATGACGCCAACTCACCACTGTTGATACCACCCAACAGTGACACTCTCCCACCACCACCTCCATTGAGTCCATTCAACTCCCGTTTCATCTCCATAACCTCCCTCTTCAACTGAATCAACTGCACCTGCTGCATCTCATTATTCTTGGCCAAAATCTCATTCTCACTCGTGAGAATATTATTGGTCAATTCGGCATGATGTAATTTGGAGGAGAGTGCGTCAAGCCATGGCTTGTTGGTTGGCGACGAGGAAGTTTTAGGTTGATTATGGAGGAGATGTGTTCTTGGTTGATTTGGTGTAGGGGGGAGGGTGTAGCGGTGGGGTTGTGGTGGTTATTGTGGTTGGTAGTTAAATCTAATCCCCCCATGATGCGTCCACCTCCTCCGCCGCCTCCTCTCATGGGGAATTGGACGCTATATTGATCAAACGCACTTCCTCCATTATCATTGCCGATTGGCGCCACTACCGCTACCGCTGCGTGGAAGTGATGTCGACACTCGGCCGCTGCTGCCGCTGGCCACGACCAACCCCTACAAAGTTGAGGTTGGCATCGAATAATGCTGCCGGATGAGGATTGTTGCCCACCGCCGCTGCTGCATATGCGGTGGTTGTCTGTATACACTCCTCATCCTCCATATTATCCTCATCATCCTCCTCACTAGTATCGTCCCTGTGGGGGGGACCTTCGCTGCTGCTGCTGCTGCTCTAGCTGTAGCCTCTCCTTCTCCTCCTCCGCCTCCAACTTCTTCCTCCGCTCCTTGTCAATCTCATCCTTCCGTCCCATCTCCTTCACAATCTCTTCCAACAATGTCCTCCGTTCCTCCACACTCATATTTATACCCCCATTAGTATTCAACTTGAGACGTCGTATAAACTCCTCCTTGACCTCACTACACTTCTCATCACGATAGGTGAGCCATGTCACATCACTGGTGAGTGTGTCATTGGTACAATCATCATTGTCGAGTAACTGGCGGGGATTGTAGAGGTGGAGGGAGAAGGAATCAATGAGGGACGAATTGGCGTCTGTATTATTAGGGTTGGCTGAAGAGAGGCAGAGGTTCCGTGATAGATGACCTGGTTCGTGTGGAAGTGGTGTCGTGCTACCAGTTGGACCACCCGAAGTAGTAACGCCAGGGAGTACTTCTTCCATAGAGGTGAGTGATCCCTCATCATCATCACTAGCAATCGACGACGACATGGTTTTAGTTTGTTATTGGTTTTCATACGGTCATTATGATGCGTGTATGAGAATCGAATTATTTCAGAAAGAAGTTGCGAAAGTTGTGGGCTTGGTAGGTAATGTAAGAGTTTAAAGGTTCGTGTGCGTGAAAGCTAGAGCGCTACTTAGAGCGAAGCATGGGAGGCCTCTCTATCTGTGTGTCATTGACTACGTCACGTAGTTTTCGTTTTGAGGGTACAATCGTAGTTGAAGTATTGTATAAAGAACCTAGTGGAATTGGTACGATCTGTATGGGTAATTAGGGATACTAACACGATCAAGGCCGATGCGGTACGAACTCGTGTGGTTTGCTATGAGTTATGATCGAAATAGATCATAATGTCAGGGTTTAGATTATTAGACTCTTGTGAGAAGTAGGTTGATCTTAGTATGATGGACAAGATAAAGGAAGTTGCTATTAGGTCTTCTATTAGTAGATTAGGGTTATCCCCTGTTTTTGTCTAAGGAAGCGTGAACATAAGGGGTTATCCTTGTATTATAGCCTACAACTAATACTAACTCTTATCGAGTACCACATTATTGTAGGAGTATTTGAATAAGGCCCGTTCTGTCAAGAGTTCGGAATAGGAATAAATAATAAATGAACAGGTCCACGGGACTAAGGCCCACGGGTTTGTCCGGGTTAGCATAACAAAGTAACTTCGTCAACAGAAGTAGGTAACGTGAAATGTGAAATGTGATCATTGTTATATTGTAAGGGTGGTCAATGTTTTTTTTCTGAATCTGAATCTGAAACGTTGGCCTTAGGAATTAGTATGTCTACATACGGGGAGTTGGATTTGGCTTTGAGTGTGGATGAGTGCCACTTATTTTTTAATCGTTGTTTCGGTGCCGCTTTTGGTTAGGGTTATTTGAGTTTCTCTGAAATTAAACGTTTCAGAATCAGGGCCAAAAACGCCACTTTTATAAGCTTCCACGGTCGGCCCACGTGGGCCAAAGTAAAGGGCTACCAGTAATTTTTATCATACATAAGCCCCCATACAAAAGCGTACAAATCCTTCCTTTTTTGCACAGATTTGGGTTTGGAGCACAAATTCACCATGGTGTTCACTAGCTTCCGCCTAGCTTGCCAAATGCACAAATATAAAAAAGAATACCAAACTGAGTAGACTAACGTGTTGACGATGCTAATGGGAATAATTTTGGTGAAGGAAACGTACTAAACGGACATATTGTCGCCAAAATATGCAATTTTAGATTTTTGCCAGGTAGCTCACGGTAATTTATTCTACACAAGGCCGAATTTGGCTAGCATTTTGCTAGCTTACAATGAAGCCGAATTTCTCGACAGGCCTCTCAAAATTATTCCTGGTAAGCACGTATTTATTCATCTGACATATAGGGCTTCACAATCCTGGCTTAGTTTGAGCATAAACCCGTCATACTGAATTTTCGATTTTTTGCCAAAGCTAGTAGCTTGTTAGGCGAACATGGTCTTATTTTGTGTGGTCAAACCTAAAAGTGTGCAAAAAATGGCGCGCCGCTCCACCGTGGAAGCTTATTTCTGAAACGTTGACGTTCCTCCTTGATGTGTTGCAAATGTCTCATCTTGAACAATGTTGATGCCGGATGATCGCGGATCGGAAAGAGATCGGAAAGAGGCGTAAGTAAAAATCAGGAAGGTGAACGTTTCAGATTCAGATTCAGATAAAAAAAAATTGTGTTCGTTTGTGTTCAGCTTGCAAGTCGAATTTGAATTTCAGGCTGATGGTGGTAAGTAAGGTATCTAATAGATCCTACTTAGTGGCCAAGGGATGAAGATTACCACTGCAAGAAAGGTCAAAAAACCTTCTAGTTACTGTGTTATTGAGGGTCGTAGGAAGCCATTTTTCACCATGGTCTGGGTCCATTTTTGATGGTTGATGGCATTGAGTACCGTTTGTACTAAGGAATTAGTATTAATCAAAACGGTACTGAGTTTTATCGGAAGCCACACTCGATTGACTCGGCTGTAAAAACTTCAAGTTAGTTGGAAGAGGTTGCTTAAGTACACAAGCAAGGGTAAATACTTAGCAGGGTTGGCGTCGTTTTCTCATCGGTACTCGAATTTAGCGATCCTGTACAAGTTCCGATGTCAAAACATATATACTGTCTTTCTTTTTCTTGTCGTTACGACCTCTTTGACCGTATGATTGAGTCTCGTCTCCCCTTAATTGAGTCTCGGACATCACTCAATGAGTCTCGTTTTCTCCTGATCTCCACTCATTGAACTGGTGACTGTCACCATTATGTTGAAAGGTGAAAAAGTCACTAAGCCAACAACCGGTTATTGGCTTAGTGACTTTTTCACCTTTCAACAGTACCCGACTTGCAACATCCTACTCAATGAGGTGTCATGGCGGCGGTGTGATGATGTGTGTTGGCGATGAGTTGAAGAGGGTGAACTTTTCAGAGGGTAAGATTTCTTACCCTCGGGGGCTCGAGGGTAAGAATTCTTACCCTCAAGGGTAAGATTTGTAGGGTAAGAATTCTTACCCTCGAGGGTAAGAATTCTTACCCTCGGGTGAAACGGGTTTCTCGTAAACATATCTACTTAGATCTAAATACTCCTATCTTAGATTTTGACTCACTCTGTTGCTGAAACGTTGACGTTTGACGTTCCTCCTTGATGTGTTGCAAATGTCATATCTTGAACAATGTTGATGCCGGATGGATGATCGCGATGAGAGTCCATTGTTACTCGAGTTACTAGGTGGCGCCATTGGCGTTAGGTGGGATGAGTTCGAGCGAGCAATCCGATCAATTGTCTTGGTATTGAATTGCTTTTCAATACAAGGACAAATTTTTTCTTTTGTTGAATGCTGATTTCCTCTGTGCCCCTTTTAGCAGATGCCCAAAATTCATTGTCGGTGCTGTTGTTGGTAATGTTGTCCTCCCCGCTCATGGTGTTAGATATGGCAATAATAGCACGTGTTGTTATCAAAATAAGCGGCGGTTAGTGGCGGAATTCCGGCGGCCGTCGATGGTATATGGATAGATGAAGCGCCCGTGACGATTATAATGCAGCGAGAGCCGTTGCAACGATGTGTAGGAGTGGGTATTATTGTGTGGAGTGGTGCCGTAGCGTCGGTCGAATGATGTTGGTGGATCTATTAATTTTGAAAATTCGAAAGCACTTAGTGGCGGACTTCCGGGGAATAATGACGTTGGATGGGGTTGATAATGAATTACCGTCGTAGCTTCTTCACTGTCCGCAGTAGGTTTGGCGTAGTTGACAGGTGCCGTAGGGAGTGATTTGCTGCTAACTTTGTGTCATGGTGTGGTGGAAGGTGGTGGATGTCATACCTTACCACTAGGTATTTGCGAACGTACGTTACTAATACGTGCTACGTATGAATTAGTACAAAAACAAGTGGGGCCGCGACCTTAAGTAAATCAGGAAGGTGAACGTTTCAGATTCAGATTCACAGATAAAAAACATTGACCACCCATAATTGCCTCCATGCTGCCTTCCCTCGGCGGATTCGGCAGCGGCAAGAGCTTCACACCAACATAGTAATCCATAGTAACGATCGGCCACCAATCATAACTTAATACGGCTATTAACTTGGTCTAATTCAGCGGCGGCAACGTCGACCATGGTCACCCTACATAGGATCTTCAGACACCTGTCTGAGTCACTTGGGAGGACTCAGCACACCTCCCATTTATGACAGAAGACCTTATGTAGGGTGGACCATGGTTGCCTTGCCCGATCACGGCCCGCCCAAGGGTAAATAAGCCCACTCAGCACATTTTCTACCCCATAAACACAAACGGCGGTCATATCTGCACAAAGAGGATCAGTTCGTGCAGAAAAAAAATTGAGTCGATCGAAACTCCCACGAGAAAAAAAGTTGAGTGGTACACAAAATAGGTGCTTGCAAATTCATTTCAAACAAACAGTACGATACTTTATTGACCCTCTACTTATCTGCCCCCTTTTCAAACCTGCGAAAAGAGAAGAGAAGATAGAGAGAACAAACCGATCGATACTACATGAGTCTTTTACGACTAAATAATTCTCCTAAGTAGGTACAGTGATCTCTTCACTCTTCAGTTTTTTTGGCTTGTCCTCGTGAACGGATGAGGATGCGGAGCGACACACGACTCCTGCGACACGCGACTTATTTATAAAGTCACTCACATCTAGAACTTCTACGTGCTTAATTGTTGCATGCTTGCAAAAGTCACAACATTTATATCCTTCCGTATCGCTCTGTCACTGCGAAAACTACTTAAAAACTCTTTGCGATCACAAGGAGTATATTTATTATTACGACTATGTAAGAGGTCATCATGAAGCAAGTGGAATGAAAGGAATGAGACAGCGGAAGTTGTATTCGAAGTACAATAAACCACCAGACGTACTTTAAAATTTCTGTTACATAAATTCACACTGAACAAACAAGAACCATGCGGCAAGTCATTGCCATCAGAGGAGACAGCGATGCCACTGTCAACAGCATTAAATTCACCGGCGCTAAGAACGATGATACTTCAGATGAACAGAGCAGCAAAAGCAGCAGCAGCAGCGTGCAGACGACTGAAGCTTGTGATGTGGGTAATTTTGAATTTATTCTCAATGAAGGTGTTCAAGAGGGTGATGGCAGCAGCGCAGCGGCAGTAATGAGAATGATGATGATGCTGATGATGATGACAACTCACAATCCATCCAGAAATAATTCGTCGTCATCTAATCTAGCATCCGATCAGTCGCAGCTCATGCTGTTGGGGCGGGAGCAGATTGTACATTGACGATGCAACTCATCAAAGCTGGAGAGATGATTGTACCTGCGATATACCTCAAGCGGTACATCCGAAGCCGCTCTCCTCATCATTAAACACCAAGAGTACAAAAAATACATCACCATCGACCAAAATGTCCTTTCATGCATTAGGCTTGGGAATCGATGAAGAGCCTGATAGGGAGGGGCCAATGAAGATGCTGCATCGATGGATGTCTCGGCAATCACTACACCATATGCCGCACCTCCTGCCCGGAAAAGAAAGGGAATGATGAATGATAATAATATTGAGGAACAAGCAATAGATGGAATTGAGGTTGATACAGTACAGGCCAACGGCAGCACTCGAATGCACAAAATGATACGACTGAATTTGAAGTCATGGACGATGAAACAGATCAAGTTTCTGCTCATACCTATGACAGGTTGAATGAAGGCATGCACGCCAGACGCCAGTGAGAGAGAGGATGAAATTGGTAGTATACTAACAAACGCAATGCACAATCTAGACCAGAAAGTTCTCGAAGGTTGTCTCCTGGACCTCAGGGAAACCTCTGGTATACCTTCATCAGAGATGGCCAAGAAGAATATCCGATTGGGCAACTTGGCAGTTGAGAGCGCAGCCTTCAATGCTGCCGTGATTTACTTCAAGATGGGTCGGGGTCTCTTGGGATCCAAGGCCTGGGAGGAAAATCCAGACGTCATGCTACAACTGTGTAGTGAAGAAGCCAACGCTTGTTTCGCTGCAGAAGACATGAAAATGACCAATGCACTTGTCGATGATGTACTGAAGAGAGATATTCCTGTTAGGGACAAATTTAGGGCATATGAAGTAAAGATCTTATCACTGCAGGCATCCCAAAGGTTTGACGAATCAATTACAACTGCACTTGACGTGCGTAGAGGCAACTTGGATTGAGATCTCCAGCCAACAAATCAGTTTCCATATTCTCTACACTGAAAGAATATATCAAGAAGAGAAGAGTAGTAAAGAATCGTTCTTCAGATGAACTAGTCGCCCTCACTGATCTTACAGATGAGCGCATCATTATGGGTCAACGATTGCTAGAACTGCTTATTCCGGCAACATATCAGGCCCAACCCACTATGTTCCCACTGGTGGTGTTTTTGTTGGTCAGAACGTCGATGAAACACGGCATTAATGCGAGTTCATGTGACGCCTTTTCTTGTTATGGTCTTTTGTTGAGGTGAGTTCATTAGAGCTGTCGACTTTGTCTCTGCTCCAACAAGATAGAAGGACGCACACTTTAATTTTACTACGCAAGCCAGGAATGCAGCGAATCAAGTCGAGATCAACCTATATTCTAGAAGGTTTCATTCGCCACTGGACATCTCCAGTTCTTACATCTTGAGATCTTCTCTTGCAAGGCTACCAAATAGGATTGGAGACTGGTGATGTGGAGAGTACAGCATTCAACAGTAAGTGACAAAGTGGTGATGCCATGACTTCGTATCAATTCATTTTGCGCTTCCTCGCGCTTACGTCTTGCTTTGTTCGTTCAATGATGCTCGTAAACAAGTTTCTATCCGTTGTTGTAATAGCTGGTTTGCTTATCACCCTCTTGCTGAGCTTCAAAACGAGTTCGAAGCTTGTGTGAAAGTATTAGTTCAAATGAAGCAGAGGAGTCACGAAAGGAATCTTCAAGCATATCTACTTGTTGTCAGAAGGCTTCGCAACCTTGATAGCAAAGCCGATACCGAAGTAGGCTTTGAGGAGCTGGTGAAAGCTGATAGAGAGCCTAGCGTAAATGATGTATTCCACACCGTGAAATTGATGCAACTAGAACTGTGTGTACTGTTTCACGAGTGGGAGGGTGCCTTGTTCTGCCTGACTGAAGCTCCTGATATCCGGACTAAAATTCTAGGAAAGTATGCTTCAGTGCGTTTTACATTTCTTGAGGCATTGGTCTACTTGAAGGCATCCACATCTGCCACAAGAAGTTGGCTCGAGAGAAAAAAATGGAGAAGGAAAGCTACCAAACCAATCAAGATACTGCATGGGTGGATGAAGAATGGCAATCCCAATGTTTGTCGTTACATGCAAATCCTCACGGCGGAGCGCGCTCTGTTAGATGGAAACTGGAAGGACGCGAATATCACTTCACCGCTGCAATTACTTTTTCTGAAGATTGTGGCTTCTTACATGACAAAGCCCTCTCCCACGACCTTGTCAGTGCATGCTACGATGCACAAGGGAAGGAAACTAGCCAACTTTACTTTCAGTGTTCGCAAGGAACATACATGGAGTGGGGTGCCACAGCAAAGCCTGAGACACAATACATTTATTGCAATTCTTCATAATCGTCCTAATCTTATCATTCCCTGGTCTACTTCAGTATGTCGACATCTTCTTCTTCATCATTTGAAGAGAAGGCAACAAGGAAAGTACCATGACATTGTATGTCATTGTCATGCCCATGCGTTGCTGTCATGACGTGTTACGTGTTACTTTTGTTCTTTCTAAGTGGAATCTCGGTACAAAACGATGTATGTGTTGAAAGGTATTGTATGTAGGTAGGAAGGAATCTTGGAATACTATTCATGAGCGCAGCGCCCTCCAGCAAAATCATCGCTCGATTGAAGTGAATCGAGAACGATCAGTGGTTAAGAGAATGTTGCAAATGAGGAATAAAATTACATAGTTGTATCTGACATGATTTGTTATTATGAAGTAAAGTTTTGTCACGTTAACGTTAGTTGTTTTCTAGCCTAAGTTACATATACTATTATCTCAGATGCATCCTTCGTAGAGGTCGTATCAGGTGTTGGTTGTTGTTGCAGGGTCTAGTTCAAACGTGGGCTTCGCCCATATCAACGACTTCTTGTTCTTCGCCGCCTTGGCTCTAGCATCTTCGGCTTCCTTTGCCTCATTTGATAGTCTCAGTATTTCTTTACATCGATTTGCCCGGGCGATTAGCTCAGCCTCATCGCAGCCGTCGTGTTCGTGTAGACATGCAGTCGGAAGCTGCATAGATGAGTAGAGCAACAATGATAATGGCGAAGACTCTGATTCTATTATTTTGCGGCTCGATCTTGAGCTGCCGCGGCGAGCCTTCTTTCTTCGAGCGGCAGACGATTGTCGTTGAGGCTTCTTGATATCAGGAGATGACGCCTCATCTGATGTAGTAGAAGAAGAATCGTCGGTCATCGACATCTCGTCTTCCTCCTCTCTTTCACGCTCCTTTCGCCGCTTATCCAGTTCCCTCTTGAGACGGTTAAAGAGCTCTCTGGTGTCCACCATGATGTTTGCGGTGCTGCTTTAAATGAATTTCGGAAAGAGAATTCGCAAAACAACAAAGGAGGTTTGTCAGGCAGTGGTAGGAAGGTAAGTAGGACGGAAGGTAAACACGAACGCAGAAGAAAAGCCTGAGTTGTTGAGAGTTAGAAGCCGCGGTACTACCATGTAGGATAAATAGAGGTGTGAGACAGTTTGGATACCAACAATTTTGGTTTGAGCCTACTTGATGAAGTGCGAACTGCGAACTACGGATAAATGGGCGAAGAGTCATAAATAAAGAACTTCATACGAACCTATGGAGAAGCGAACCATGTTTTGAATAGTGGTCGGTTATAAAAATAGGGTTATCTCCAAAATCTCAGATAGTGAATGTTCCTGAGCACTACAGGAATTGATTTATCTCATAGGGTTATAGAATAAGGTTTTGGTGGAAAACGTCTCAAACACCACTCGGTCAAACTTATAGGTAACAGAATTTTTTAAATTACGCACGTCGGTAAGTTTGGTCGCACTCGTTTTAAGGGTTATCCCCTACACTCAGTAAACATCGTTCTCACGTACTTACAGAAGTAGGTACCAGCAAGATCCTGTATTACCTAGGATTATGGTACCTACGTACACTGCACCACCCGGAGACGAGACGACCCTACGGCCAATCCTTACGCGCAACAAAAAAACAAAAAACAAAAGTGGAATTCACACTCTAAAGACTCCCAGTAAACCTGAATACTAATTCCTCAGTGACGCTTGACTCGACTTATGATGGCCGATTTTTTGTCGAGATCGATGCCAACAAAAAATCTCCAATTTTTTGTCGGAGAAAACAGAGAGCAAAAATGGCATTCGCAGGCCTCCTGCTGTCGGCAATCTTGGGAATAGCTGCCGGTGTTCTCATTTCTCATTTCTCATTTCACATCCTCTACAAGATCCGTCTTACTTATGTCATTTTTTTTAGTGAGGTGC